>VXBJ01005165.1:614172-632704 GCA_013400055.1 Nycticryphes semicollaris
TTTTGGACCTTAACTTAGCAGCTGTTCCTCACCTCTTAAGGAAAATATAACTACACTAAATCCACTGTAGCATAGTATCTTTAACTCCACAAGCATTAACTTACTGTGTTGCACTGATATGTGTTAAATTGAGAAAAAAAAAAGTGAAGTTTTCTTTTTTGAACTGTTTTAAACTTTAAATCTTTATTATAAAAAAGTCACAATTTAAAATTATTTGCTTTTCTGAGGCAGTTCATTCGTTTCTCTTGATTAATAATGGTGGTGTAAGGATTGGTAAAATATTCAAAATTGTCAGAAGTCCATTTTGTACATCTGAGAAGTTTGTTGGCACTTGTGGTGTTTAGTAGGGTATGTAGCAAAATCTCTTATTAAAATCTTTTATTCATACTGCAAATTTTCATGTCTATTATACCGTAATTTTTCCTAACAAGGCACTGTCAGAAGTATTTGTAGGAAGATCTGTTGGTTTATAGTAAAAATATTGGGTTTTTTAAAATTGTTTACTGAGGAAAAGATTTGTCTTTGCCATAACTTCCAATAAATTCTGCTTTGCATGTTAATCACCTCCTGACATACAAAGCAATATGCCACAAATCTTAATCTTGTGCTTAAATCACATCCTGCCACTTCCACAAAAGATTTTTTTTTTCTATGGTATTTTATCTTTAGCTTAATCTCATTCAGATGGTACAAAGAAAAAAACCCATTTGGATAGCCAGGTAAATTAAAATAATGCCAATTGTAAATGATCTCAGGACCTCATCTCATCAAGCTTTGTGCAGATCAGAGTGTCAATGTTGGGTTCAGACCAGCTTGCTTAGAGTTTTTTCCACGTAAGTCTTGAGATGCAACAGCCTCATGGGAATACCTGTTCCAATACTTCAATATTCTTGTAGGGCTGGTTATTTCCCTTTTGTGTACAGTCAGCAGTTCCCTATTTCAGTTTATTACTCCTGTCTCCTGCCAAATAATTCATCGGAGAACCTTATTCTGTGGTCTGAGCAGCCTCTTCTGGAACTGGAAGGTTTGATACTTCAAAGAGTAGCCAAAATGTGGGCTGTTGTCTAAAACCATTTTGTTCAAGGAGTTTCTTTTCAGTTGAAGTTGTAAATTGCTTTATTTTGTTCAATTTATGAGAACTTTAGAATTTTATTCTAAAAGGAGTAACAAATGTGATGAACTTTGTCATTTGCTCTTTTACTCATTTTTTAAGTGTGAAAGAAATTATTCTTATCATCTTCCTAGAAGTCCCAAAGAGGGACAGTTGTACTGTATGCTTAAAAAAAAAAAAGGAAAGCAAGCAAAAGAGAGCATAGCTGAGTTGCTGCTGGAGGTCGATAGCAAGGTTGTGTCTGTCCAGAGCCAAGGTAGTCTTGAGCAAGGTGAGGGTCTCAGCGTCTTTTTGACCTGTTAACAACAAGAAAGAATAAATATTCAAATTTCTCCTTAGAATAATAGTGCATGCTGCCCCTCTTGTAAAAGTGTGGTGCCTCAAATTTTGTAGTGTATTATGTAACTAAGATTTTGTCCACTTTTCAAAATGGACAGCACTTATGTAAGTGTAAGATAAAATGCTACCCCAAAACCAATAGACCATATGGTTGAACAGAGCTTTGTTTTTCATTTGCTGGATGACCTGTCCTGGTAACCTCTTTCATAAAACACTCCTCTTCCTCTTTTTTGGCCCATTCGTACTTCTAAATGTAGGTGACAACCTGTGTGTAATTAGTTATGTATATGAGCAGTCTGTTTTGATTAATACCTTCTTTCAGTTTTTAATTCTGCAGAGTAATAGATGGCTGTTTTATTGAGTGTTGACCATAAGAACAGCGATTTGCAAATAGTTTTGATCTCTTCTGCTACTTTTACATTCCATTTTAGATTAAATTTTCTGTACACTACACTATCTCACCTTAGTGATGCATGTAGGGAAAGGCAGCTGAACTTCTTTTCTGAGTCAGTTTTTGTGTTGCAACCTATCAAGATAAATGTGTGTGAATGCTTTTATAACTTGGTAATTACTTGATAGTCTGAAAAAGTGAAATTGAAAGCAGAGATTTAACAATTACTCTTCTGAATGTTGAAATTTGCCATCTAGCCGCAAGAATTTTCTTCAGCTGACTAGAAGTCTTACCGCAGTTCTCTGAAAAGGTGCACGTTTTCAGACCTCCCCTCTTTTATCAGACTGCTATCATTTTTCCTTTGAACCTGTCCTTTTCCCTTGTTTGTTTGACTTAACCACGGGATTGGAGAAGGTGATGACTCTTTTTAAAGAAGGCAGAAAAAAAGGAATCCTTAAAATGAGGTGTGTGGAGAGATGAATGTGATGCCAGAAATTTGAAATTTAAAGTAACCCATTAAGAGTTAAGTTTGTGAGAATTTTAAGTGGATTGGAGGCATCTAACAAGATTTCCTGTCTATATCCAGCTCCCCCTCTCCATTTCATGTGTTTGTCTTAATAACCTTTATCTTAAATCTTCCCTAGACACAAGTGAATTCAACAGTCATTACGGTACATCTTGAAAGCATTAATTAAAAACAACTAAACAAAACAGTAAATTGGCTGTATTGTCACTGCTGCTTTGAGACATGTCTGTTTATTGTGAATTATTATGCAGATATTTTACACGAAAACATATTTTAAAACATGTGATACCTACAGTTTTTATATAAAAATGTTTTATATCCGGAACAGCTTCCACTTTTAGAAGTGGACTTGCTAACACTTTTCTATTGTAAAGGGAGAAATTCTAAAATAGAGCAGAGAATTTCACAATATGTAATTCTGATCGAAATGTCCGGGGGACATTTCTGTACATTTTGTACAATGTGTAGTACACTTAGGTACCCTTACAGTACTGTGGTATTTCTTAACATTGGCTGAGCAGAGCATTTGGTGCGGTAACCTGCAGATCAGAGACGGAAATACCCTAATTTGATCTAGGCAAGAATTGCGTTTCAACAGGAGCCTGATTGGGAGGATGAGGAAGTGGGAGGATGAGGAAGTGGATACCTTTATGCTGGGTTTGATATCTCTTGATTCAAAATGCTCTTTTTCCTCAAGAATCACACTGGAAAAGGTGAATGACGTCTGCACTACAGTGTAGCCCACTCAATGTTATCAGTTCAGGATATGTTTTTCTAAAACTACTCATAAGCTACAAAGTCTTGAACTGTTTTATTACTTCCAGTATACCACTGTTTTGTTACTGGTTTGCTTGAAACCCAGCATTTTGGCAGTAGTTACATATATTCACAATAACATATTTTGCATATTTTACTCCCTGATTTTTCAGTGGGATGTCAAAACTGTTAATATCAATCCTGGTGTTCTAGAATTTATGCTACATCCTTTGAACTTGCTGTGATTTAATTAAGCAATGCGTGTTTACCTAGTAAACCTATTTACATGGGTTACTTCAGTTCATGCCCTTCCTTAAAACAAAAAAAGTTTCAAGAAGACTTTTTGTTGAAAAGTATTAAATGTTTAATTTCCTTTTGCCGTGGTGGATGTAGAATAGTCCATTTATCTTCATTAAGGCATATGGCTTTAAAACTTGTGGCTTTGCTACTTGGGAGTTATGGATGCATGCCCTCGCATGTCAAGATAAATGTATTATACTGTAGTTCTCTCCCCTCCCAATATGTATATTCAAGTTGTACTGTGGATTTGACCACAAGTAAGCAATTCTCTAAGGATGGAGAAGGAAAATGCACATACTCCTAGGAATATATTTTCCAGAGCTAAAATTGACATTTTATAAATAATTTCCATGGTGCAAACTTCAAACTCACAATCACAGCAATTCAGTGATATGCATTTGGCATGAGTCAGTTTCAGTTCTTAGTGCTTTTCATTGGAAATGGCATAAAAAGTAAGATTTCTTTGAATTTTTTATGTTGTGGGCTTACAGGGGACAGAAGATGTTCTTCACTTGTAGCTGTCTAACAGTGCATGGCAGCATAAATAACGAAATGGTCATAAACCCGAGCTGCACTTCTCAGGTCACATGTTCCACTTCATTTTTAAAGAATCTAGAAACAAACTAAGCAGTTGATAACAGGTCAGTTGCAGGTGATAAAAGAGATTTTAGATGGGACATTACTTCTTTTTCCACACCTGGCATAACCACATTATATCCTTCGCAGAGTTGTCTTTAAGCACTGGTGTGTTTGTTCATAAACATATGGCATAAACAATACATGGTTATTTGAATTCCAAGGACACAATGCATTTTAAAGATAGTCACCATATGTCATAGATTCTTCACTGGAAAAAAATATTGATATTCAATTTTTTTTTTTATTTAAACAAAAAAGGCCGACTTGTTTCTAACTGAAGTTTACTGTTAAAATAAAGTGGGTCTTGCAACTTTCAATATTGTTTGTAGATCTGATACTGGAAGGATTTTACAGAATCAAGTGTGTAAAGTACTCCTGAAATTATCTTAATTTTTTATCGTTTTTTAAAGGACACCCCACAAAGTTATGAGGACTGTTTTAGAAACAGTGGTAGTATATATATGGCATTTGTACTCTCAGAAGAAGCTAAAACAAGTCTGGCTGCTAAGCATCCTAAATTTTAATCAAGCCGTTATTTTTAATAACTATGTGCAGACCACATAAGGCCAGATTTTTATCTAGTTGGCAGTTGAGGAGTCCAGCACTTGTCTTTAGATTGTGAATAACTATGAATCATATTAATTATAGCTATCTTCAAATTTATTAAGTACACTGAAGATAATCGTAAATTTTGTTTCTAAAAATGCATATGCGGGCTCTACTGTGGGTTGTTGACCCTGGGGAAATGCTCTAAAAATGCAGTATAGTTATTGTTTTTTAGATTATTATGCTTTTTGAAGCTAAGACAGATGTACAAAAAGATGCAGTTTTTATTTTGTATTGGCAGCTTCCAAATATTTAGTATCTATTTCCAAGAGCTGCAATTAGTAAAGCATCCATGGTACTGAAATCCACACATCCCACAAGCTAATTATATTTGCAAGGTCAGATTGAATACATATTTTCAGAAAAATAAAGGGTTATATAAATGTGTCTTCTACTTGGCTGTTATATCACAGTTTGTTGATCTGGAGTATAATGTGTACAATTCACAAATTTGTCTGATAACAGAAAGTGGTGTGTGATTGTGTTTATTTTACTAACCAGTATATTCACAGCAATCACTTCCAAATATCTCTCCAGTAAAGATGTGTTAATTACAAAACAGACAAGGTCTTCTATTATATTAAAGCTACTAACAAGAAGACAGCAGGAATCACACATGTAAATAGCATCATCAACCCCTATTTTAGTCCTCTGTTTTGATCTGTGAGTTGCGCATAGACCAAAGGTGCTATTAAAGACTCAGTATATGAAATAGGCAGCATTATATGAACAAAATTTATTCAACAAGAAAACAGACCTTTAACATGAATTTAACAAGCCTGAGAAATTATAAACTCTCATATGCTGCAGATTCATGCAGTGATAATAAACAAAAAAGGAAAGTAAGAGGTTTCCTTAAGCTAGCCAAACTGCTAATGGTTTTGTTATAAGCTGTCTGCTGTTGAGATGACCTCTGAAAAGTCTGAAGACACTTGTACTAGGAAAAATTAAATGGTCAGAGTGGTGAAAGAGTTGCAGTGTGGAAGTGTATCTTTAAAAAAAAAAAATATCTACCTTCATGTTTCTGGAAAATATCCCAGTGACATAGACTTTTTGTAACTTTTTAATGTCTTTACAGAAAGGGAATTTAGCATGAAGCTTGGAAACCCTAGTTTTTACTAGAACAGAGCACACTGCATTAGGTAATGTAAGTCTATATTTAATGAAATCTTAAATTTTTTGGATGAGAAAGTGACTTAAAAGAAGAATCTGAGTAACTGAATGGGGTTTTTTGCTGATTTTAATTAATCCTTAGAGGTGCTTTGTTCAGCAGTGTCCAAAGTTTCCATCGGAGAATACAGGGGACCATGTTGCTGTCATCCGATTGCATCGTGCTGTACTTCAAAATACACATATGTAGAGAGAAGACTTGTACACACCTTCCAAGTACTCACCGGGGCTTTTTTCTTGAGGCTTATTGTGGCATAATTAACACCTACTTTGCCAATTGCTCATTAGTACACTGGACATTAATGAGTCTATTTATTTTGATATAAACCTTTAAAGGAGGGACTGACTTGTACTCACTGTGAAAAGAGCGATTCCATTTCATAGAAATTAACATGTAGGATTTATTGTTGTATTTATGTTTTTATTGCATATTAGGTCTAAATTTAGCCTCCAGGTTGTTGAGCATGTTAGTTTCTTTAAGATGGTTGCTATAGTGATAGCAGCAAATTCCTTTAATCTTAGTGTAGTTAAAGTATTTAGTTACCACTGGTTGTCACAGTGCAACCGAGACGAGAAATATCATTCACGTGTGTACTTTTTGTACCCTTCAGAGATTGTAGAAATTGCAATTTTATCCCTTTTTAAAGCTTAGGATTTGAGATTTTAGTATTTCATACTGCTTTCTGTTAGATTGCTGTCTGTTCTGCTTAGGAAACACTTGCATCTCATTCCTTCCGGGGCACAAATAGAGCAGACAGTCCTTTCCCACACAGGTAGTACCTGAGACATAATGAAAATTGCTTCTGGTCAGAATTAAGATGCTAGAGTAATATTCAGGATCTCTCAGAAATATTTTAGCAGCTAGTTCTCATATTCTAATGTGAAATTTATCCAAACATAACCTTGAGAACACCAACTGAAATGTTGAATTTGTTATCAAACCCAAGTTTAATCAGTTTTGTATTTTGGCTTTCCTTTTTATTTTATATCATTCAGTCCCAGTGTGGACAGTGCTATTCATTCTCAGATAAGCTCAGCATTGTCTAGTGAAGTTCTCAGTAAAACTCAAATCATATGTGGCCATAAGTAAGTTATAAAGCAGCTCCATGTGATTATAATATAGTGCCAAGTTCATGTTTCATGCTTCTCAAGGTAAATTCTTACTTGGGGTTTTTTTTCCCTTATCTAGCAAGTCTCTGGAGAACTTGTGGTGTAGATTTTTTTTTTTTTTTGCTTTGCTTTGACTTTTTAATTTATACTGCCTGTTTGTTATGGTTGGGCATTTCCAGGTGTTCATAAATTAAAGCATCTGGGTAAAATGGAACGCAGAGCTATAAGCAAAAGCTTGTTACAAGTGTTTTGAGGTAGAACAAAATACAATTATTTTGTATGTTAAAGAATGCATAGATATATAGAAACTGTTTCAGATTTTTTTGAGAATTAAGGTTTTCTTAAATGTAATTATTTTTGTAACGTTAGGGTCAAACATCATGCTTCTGAATTGCATTTTGGTTTTATTATTGTTTTTTAAAAAGTGTCACTGCTAACTCACTTTAATTGGGTCACAATCTAACACTGTTAATAAAGAAGATTAATTTCTGTCTATACTGCATGCAGTTTAAAACCTGACATATGCAGATGATCTGGCCAGTCAGCTGAAGGTCCAAGCAATAGCCCTTAGCGGCACTAAGTCACTCAACATGACTGAAATAATTGGGTCTCCAAAGCAAATACAACAGGTGATAAGTTATTAAGCTCTTTCAGTTTACATTTTGATAATTATTTTGTGTTATAAATACTTGCCAGTAAATTTTGTTTCCACAGGATCTACCTCAGTATTTATATTGTGCTCTTAATAAATTATATATTTATTTAGTTACTAATATTTCTGGAAATGGAGAGAAAAATGCTAGAAGAAGGTGGAAGACTTGATGTTGCTTTCTCTGCAGACTATCAGTGACAGTGGTTGATTTCCTGTTTGTTCAATATAAAAGATCTGGTTCGGGTCTAATTCCTCAAAATATCAAACCAGCCATATAAATATCAGTTGTTGTCCATGCCATAGTATGGAGAGGAAGAGAACAAAAATGATTGTAGAAAAGGTGTTAAAAGGAGGATTAAACTAGTTAGTTTAATGAACTAGAATATCTCTTGAAGCATATACAGGCAAGATGCCTGCAAAGTGTGCCCAGTGCTACTTCTGTGGGTGTACGAGGCTGTATGTGGACTGGTCCAGTTGAAAGATTGGGGCATAAACAAGAAACCTTATCTTGTGGTTCTGAATCTGTAATGGTGAGTACCCAGTAGGAGTGGGTCTGAGTATTGTTGGTGTATTCTCAGCTCTGTTCCACCTCACACAGGTGTTGGATAGGGGTGTGGACTTTATTGTCTGGGGCCGTGAAATACTATTTCTAAAGATTTTCACAGGCAAATTCAGCACAGGACAGAATAAAAATCAGTGATGGTTTTACTTTATTTGCAACGAAATAGCACTGAATACTACCTACCATGTACCTTTAAATCATAAATGACCTTGGTTTTCTTTTACTCTATTTTTTACTCCTGAGCATGACACTGACAAGGACTTTTTAATCCATCAGACAGTTTATAGACCCTTTCGTAGTCACAAGAAGCAAAAAGCATCTGACTAGAAGGGAATACATGGGGCAAGTTCCTTGCTGGCTATAATTTTGTTGTCATTTCAAGTATTGTGGTAGTATAATTGATGTGACAGGACTGGGCTTTCGACTCGGTCCCTTAGCTTGTGCTCACTTTCAGTTTTAGTCTCTCTCTGTCATTCATTTTGATTGGATAAGATTTAGGTGACAAACATATGCATACCTTTGAAGCTTAGAGTAAGTGCACATAACAATTCAACGTTATATGATGATATCACGTATAGAAAACTTAGAGCTCTGTGGAAAAGGTAGTAATTGGTGTCACCTTACAGTACAAGGTAGTGTAGTGTGCTGATAGCATAGCCAGCAGGAGGCTCTTTTTTATTAATATTATAATTAAATGATTTTCTGGAAAAAGGCCAAAACCAGATGAGAGTTGATTGTGCCTTGTCCACTGTTGCTCAGCACTATTAGTTGCGTTTTCTAAAAAGAATTGACTTGACATCTTGTTTTTACAGGTTGTTATTGATGCCTTCAGATTGATCAATGCTAATATGATGGTCTTGGGACATGAACCAAGACAAACAACTTCAAATCTGGGTCACTTAAACAAGCCGTCTATCCAGGTAAACCCAGTGTTGATAGTCTTGTAAATTGCAAGATTTATTCAGCAATTTTGGGGAAAGGTACCTAAAATTGTTTGTTGTTCTTTCTATAGCGTTTTTCTGCATGCATTTATAATTGATGTGATTCATCAATGGAGTTATAAATGTGAACGGTTTAAAATTGAGACTGAAATTAGCTACCTAAGTGTGAATGCATGTTTAAGTATATACTGCAAAGGTTAGAGTACAGATTTATGGAAATGCAAACTTTTAAAAGTGACAATTGATGTCATGCCATGTGATGCAAGATAGGTAGTCTTCAGTACTGCAATGTAAAAATTGCTGTTTATTAACATCTCTGCTTTCCTAAAGATAAATTATTCTGAAGCAAATTATGGAAAATGTTCCCTTTTCATTAACAATCTTGTCTTTCTACTCTATGCTTATATAGCTTCTTGCTTAATCTAGATTTAACCTTGTGTCTTAAATGATTAATCTCTGTTTTTTATATAATGCAATAATTTTCTGAAAAAAATGGTGGAATGCATTCAGTGGATAAATAGGATGTTTGATTGCCTTCAACTGTGCTGTTTCTTTTGAGTATGTTGTCTTATGTTTCTTTGCAAACATTTGTGAAATTAAACATTCAAAGTTTGATTTCTGAAGTTGACTTCCGCCAGTAAGACAAAAATATTGACCTTCAACGGAGCAAACCTTTATTTTGAGAAGTAGCTTCTGTCCCGAAACAAGTATCCTCTGAAGTGATTAACCTGTGTCATTCTTCTGTCTCAATGTTTTTCCTTTTTTCTCCCCTGCAAACTTTTTCCCTCACTGTGCATTCTAAAAGGCGTGTACACTTGGAACCATGATACCCAATTCTTCCTCCTTTGATCTGCTATTTGAGCAATAAAAGTAATATTTGCTAGATAAACATCCAAGGAAAAGAGTGTACGCTAGTCATAGTAGAATTGAAGCAAGGACTAAACTTCTGTGGAAGAGAGCCATCCTTTGGGAGTTACTAGATCACCACACCCCTATCTTTCAAAAGATCAGTTGTTTTTTATTACTAATACATCAAACCCCTTTATTATTGATAAAAATGCTAGCCAAAAAAAAATCAGACAATTAAAGAGTGTCCGCTTCAGGAGGTTGTTGTGTTTTACTTTTGATTTTTAAATCTGTAAAATGCGCAAATTATAATGAGTATGAAAGAAGCAGCTAGTATTCTTGATTAGATATTGGCAAGCCCATGCTTGCATGTTTCAGGGCTGATCTAACTGGGCTTTCCTGGACTGTGTGTAATGACCTCCTTTGTAAACCCCTGTAGTATTGTTCAACTTCATTATTTTAATATCACTGTCATTACAGCTTGGCATATTTTGGCCATGGGAGTTTTGGGTTTCTGTTTTTACAGTGGATATTTTTTGTTTGTGTTAATTTTTTGCAAGTTGGCAGTGAGAAGTTGCAAATGTCACTGTTAATCTAAAAATCATAGTCTAAAATTATACTGTTCTTAAAACTGCAAAGGCTCTTGCAGTGTTGTTTTGCTTTTATTCTGAGGTCATGAATATAAAATTCTGAGTCAGGTCAGCAGCAAACATAATATTGATTTCAGCTGGGCTACAAGCAAATATTTCAAGACATTCCTTAAAATCTCAGGTATAAGAATAGTATATGGCTATTCATGTTTTTTTGTGAGTTTTTTTTCTTGTATTCCCTTATCAACAGCTTTTTACCTGCTCTTTGCCCATCTAATTTGTAAGTCTTGTTGGAATGGTTTCCATTTGAAAAAAAACAACAAACCACGTTAAGATCAAGCTTAGCTTTGAAGTGTTTTATGGGTTTTAATGTAACCTGTTGCAGTAGCTGAACTACAACTACATTTGTCCATTCTTTTATATAGGGACTTCAGAAGGGAAAAAAAAAAAAAGAGAGAAAAGGGAGGGGGGGGAAGGCAAAGGGGTTTGTGAAATTTTAGGAGCTTTAGAGAACTCCCTAAATAGCTATAATTGAGTTTAAACACAAACCCCAAAACCTTATATGCAGTCATTTTGAGTTGGATAAGAAATGGCAGTGGAAACTACTTACTGCTAATAGTTTAAACCGTAAGTTACTTTATTAACGATAAAACCTGTATTTGCAATTTTAATTACAATGTGACACAAGTAATAGTTGTCTACAACTGCTGGTTCTCATAAATGTAGCCATTCAGGTTGTTTTGTATCTTTGTGTTTGCAAAAGAAATCTGTTGAAAATGTTCTCATACATACATTTTAAGCTTTCATGCAGATAATTTTGGAATGCTGAAATATTAAGTTGCATAAGAGGCAGTCTGTATAGTTCTAAAAACTATATTTAAACATAAATAGGTGGAATGATTGAAACATAAGAAATATTTACCACTGATTCTGCATATTGTATGTATGATTTATCGTATTTCTCAATGTATACTTAATATGTAAAATTTTATTTGAAAAATAGACGGGTGATGGGGGTTTATCATAGAATTTTCTTAACTCCCCACACCTCCCAAGTATTAATCCAATTCACCCTGAAGTCATAAATGTGAAATAAATAAATAAATCACATAGTGTTTATGAGCAAAATGGAAGATACATACATATAGATGTCAATTAACTTGATCTCAGTCGACCAGATTGCAACATGCAAGTTTAAGAACAGATCTGCAAAGGAAGTAAACATAATGAGAAAGGGTTTTTTGCTTGGGATTATTGGGGGTTTTTTCCATTTAAATTTAAACAAGAAAATTAGCTTTAATATCCAAGATTAATTTGATGCACATAGGCTAACCAATACTTGATGTGTTTAATCACTGCTTCATCTACTCTCTTTACATTGTACCTAAGAGAATTAACTTGGGAATGTTGGCAGTGGTTGTAAATAGATAGCCAACATTCTTTTGTAGCATAAAGAGCCTTATATTTTAATAGAAATGAAGAAATAGAGAATTTAATGAGAGTGAAGGATTTGAGAGAAATATGTTGGTGCATATGTATTGGTCAAATGTTTGCAGGCAGTTACCACTTTTTCCTGTGATAGTTGTTACTGTGTGAAAAAAATCCATGGTTTAGAAATAGAAAGTACAACTGTCAGTTAACAAACACTGAAAGTGAAATAGGAACAGGTATACTTAATTGATACCCACTTATAGTCTCTGTGTGTTTCTTTGCATTTTTTCTTTTATTTAAGTGATGTTTGAAGATGGCTGTATTTAAATCATCTCTTCCATTCTAATATTTCTTCATTTCAGTGGTGGATAATTTTAATGCAAACTTTCCCCTGAATTTTACAGGCACTAATTCATGGACTAAACAGACATTACTATTCCATCACCATCAACTACAGGAAGAATGAACTAGAACAGAAGGTAATTGTTTTAGCTTTTATTCAGAAGACGAAGAACACTACATAAACTATTTAAGATTTGTAGCAATATACTGATTTCAGCTGCTGATACTTTCAGTACTTGTTTTAATTCTCCTGCAGTTGGAGATGGCTTCTCTGCCAGAAGGCACTTAGATGTGTAGTCACGATAATGAAATCTTCCAAAACTGCGTTCCAATATTCATACAAATAGTTTGACAATGGTTTTGTCCACGTGTTTTGTGGAAGGTCCTCATGCTGCTCTCTGAACTTACCAGGTTTTTGCAAAGTTTCATGTTTTCAGTGATAAAACAAAGTCATACAGCTGCCTTAGATTTTCACAGGCTGGGATTCCTGAATCTAAAAGGCCAGATTTTCCAAAGTGGAGTAGTGTAACCAAAGACTGTCATGCTTTTATTGGCTATAATTGCTTTGACAGAAAGGTGCTTCCAGTTGGTATGAGTGGAGCTTCCCAAGACTTCACTGAATATCAGGAAGTAGTGACGTCCTGCTAAATGCAGCAAAAACACAGTTTGGTTAATGAAAACAAATATTGTAAGTGACTTTTGTATCAAACTTCCTCAGCTACAAGCAAAATCTAGCTTGACAGTCTCATCCAGGAAAACAAACAGGAAAAAAAAAAGAAAAAAAAGAAAAAAGCGTATTTATCATCTGCAGAAGTTAATTCTTGAAAAGCCAGATTCTGTCCTCAGTTACACCTGTGTATGTTCATGGCCTTGTTAGGGTTATAAATTGATCTCAGGGTTGAAGTTTTTGATAAAATGGTCAGAGTAGTTTTCTCAATTAATTTTGACTTTTAGAGGGCTAGAAGTCATGAAAAAAAAAACCAAACAATTTTGAGTAATGGAAGAATATGCATGCAAGTCAGGGAGTTGAAAAGAATTTGTGAAATGCATAACCCTTTCTAAGATGGTGTCAGGCTTTTAAGACCTCACTGTTACTTAAAAGAGTAAGAGATTCAACAAAACCAGCTCTCTCAGGAAATGAAGCTTCTGGAAGTTATTGTTTCCATTCAAATCCAACAGTCTGACCCATCCAGTCTTTTCTGAAGTTCCAAGTGTGTATTTTCTTTAATGGCTTTACATATGTAAGCCGTGACCTTTCCAAGTAGGAGAACAATATTGACCAAGTCAGGGAAACTTTCATCTGTGAAGCACAAGTATCTCCACACATCTTTCATAAAGCAAGTTCATACATACCTCAACCCTCCTTCATGTGGTGGTGCTGATCTGTTATCTCCATCTGTAGTAAAAAGGGTATGTGCCTCATGTATTAGATGAGGCGCCCATCACACCAAACGTTTTAAAATCCAGATAGCCTAGCTAAACTGTCCATATGCAGTTTGCCTACAACTCCTTCTGTCAGTAACTCGGAACTTGCTAATACAAAATATGACACAAACTTTCAACTCAGTTTGTATGTTCCCAAGCCAGGTTTCTTTGAAAGCTGTACAGAGGATGGAGCGGGCACTTTTACCGAGGCGATAGAACTTATAGGGCTTCTGGCTTCTCAAAGACATTGGTAGTAAACGTTTCCAAATTGAAAGCACACTGAAACTGTTTGCTGAAAGGATCCCCCCTACAGTCCTCAAGTGTACAGAAGAGCCACAAAACACACTTTTTTTATTCATGAAAATCAGAAAATTGCCTTTATAGCTATTCCTTTGCTCTTTCCAGAATGACATCAGAGTGTCAAGTAAAACATTTTGGATATTTCTAATAGTCCCTGCTTTTATCACCATCAAAACTCTGCATCACTTTATCATGTTGTTTTTAGGGCTGTTTACTTTGTAGGAGGACAAACACACACAAGCCATGCTTTGGCTGCTTTTGAAGTTCACTTCATGACAACTGTGGCAGCTGCTTGCATACAGTTCAAGAGGATCAGTGAAGCCTAAATAACTACTTCATACATTTAATCCAAGCATTAAAATAATTTTCAACTTCGTCAGGGACCAGAAGCTTCAGACATTCCTTATTCTGCAGCTAAAATATTCACCTTTCTGTTAGCTCTTCTACAATGCAATTGTGCATTCACAACCTACAGCAAAAGCAAAAAAAAAATTACAAAAGAACATCATGAGTATTCCTGTCAGACTAAATGTGCCTCTGGTTTCCATGCCTCATTTTCATATTCGGGGTTCAAGAACTCTGATCTTTAAAACTTACACAAAATCTATTGTCTGCTCTAGCAGAACAGTTGGTTATTGTGTTTCCTGTATTTAACAATTGTAAGATCTGTATTCTTTATTACATTCTTACTATTATAAATTGTTTTTCTCCCAGAGATCTTCGTAGTATTATGAATATATTTTATGATGAAGGCTCTAAAGAGGTTTTGTTTTGCAGATGCTACTAAATTTGCATAAGAAGAGTTGGATGGAAGGTTTAACACTTCAGGACTACAGTGAACATTGCAAACTCAATGAAACAGTAGTGAAAGAGATGCTAGAACTAGCTAAGAATTATAACAAGGTATTCATATCCTATAATAATAGTATAACTGTTGCTGTGTTTATGAATTTATTACTTAATTTCAGAAGTTGATTATCACAAGCTTTATTCAGAATGACTTGTAAAGTACTGGACTCTTGTTTTTGAACAAAACAATTGTTGCAGGAACTTTTTTGGACCTCGGCAGTTACTTGATTTGTATAATCTATTTTCAGCCAAGTTTGCTGGTATTTGGTTGAATTAGGCATGAGTGTGGCTTTAACGGCCTCGCAGAGACTGTGTTTCTTATCAGCTATGTATCATTTCTACCTGAAGTCTCCTATTACCTCTTCAGGCTTTGTCACACGACTTTTTGCCCTAAACTAGCAAAGCATTCAATTAAATGTTTTGCTTTGAAATTTGAGTAATCACATCAATTTTGTATTTTCACATAGCGAAGAGAATAGAAGATTCCTGTAGATCAAAATAAGCAGTTGATTGTATTCTTCATTCCTTCAGTCAAGGACTACTTGACCAGTAGGTTATTTATCTGTATCATTTCACCAAATGGACAGAAAGTATTTAGAACATATTCTAGGGCCCAATTCAATGTTCTTTTTAGATAAAGATATTATTATTTGGTGTTGTAAGGAAGAGGAATTGCAGTTATTTGTACTGTTTTAATACTGGCACTTACACTTAGAAATATTTTTTATACATACTGGATCTTAACAAGAAGTCTATGAGTAGTAAGCATGTCAGTCATTCTTGATAAGTGCTTTTTTTTTTAAGTCCTAAAAACCAAAATTCAATACTACATTCACTAGATTTACTTTATAAAAACACTGGGTTTGAAAGCAGCAGAACACTGTAAAAATGTATCAAAATAAGTGACTTTAAACAGTATAAAAATTTGAGATCAAACCTCCAGTAGTTGCAACAGTGTAGGTAACGTTATTTTTTTTTCTGCTTTACTAGGTTAACAGTCTTCAACTATCTTTAACTCTTGATACGGCTTATTTAAGATTTTTGCTTAAAAACAGTCTTGTGAATATCTGACAATAAAACCATTCATGAGGATTTGCCTTGATCTTTTGCACTAACACTTAGTAATTAAAACCACTTCTGCTGAAAAGCTGAAGTACCTTTCCTTTTGACTTTCTGAAACGTGTTGCTGTTTGATTTTTTTTTTCTTTTTTTTTCTTTTTTTTGAGGAAGAGAATTATATTTTGAGAATCTTGTGGCTTGGGGAAAAAGTAAATGAAATCTGAAACACTGACCTTTTCTGTGTTTCTTTCACAGGCTGTTGAAGAAGAAGATAAGATGACACCTGAACAGCTGGCAATAAAAAATGTTGGCAAGCAGGTGAGGTGTGATGAATTAGAGTGAGGTGGAATGATATGCTTCGTTCATTCTAAATATTAATTTTTTTACATGTGCATAGGTGATTTTAGTTCTATGCACAAGATATTCTCAATGCTCCAAATAATGAATTTATTTTTGTGGAAGGTTGTTGTGTAAAGAGCAAGGCTTATGACTATAGGTAGTCGGAAGAATATCTGCAAGTCGAGTTCTACGTGTGTTTGTGTTGAGATTTTGTAGGTTTTCGTTCTTTTTTTTTTTCTAACCTCTTTCCAAGAAGAGGCATAAAGATATCCCAGGGTTGTGCCAGGGAGGCCAAAACGGTGGAAACTTTTAAAAAGCACTAGTAATTGAAAAAAAAGAAGTGGGAGTGTTGTTTATGCATTATGGTGGGTAAAGAGCCAGCTCACCCCTCTCCTCACTTCGTGAACGCACCCTCAGTGCTTAGCTCCAATATGCATGTATGCAAGTGAGCTGCAGTGCTTTGTAGTGCAGTTGGAGGAAAACAGTTTAGGGCCGTAGCTAAAACTGAAAACACCCACTCAATTCATTCTGTCCCTTTGCAATATGAGGATATAAGGTCTTTATAGAAGACTCGACAGAAAACTCTTTCTACGATTGATTTCAACGTAAGGGAGAGAAAAGCAAACTTAAGTTTGTAAGTGGTTATGGTCAGGAAGGGCGATGGGACAAGAAAAAGCTTTAAAAATACGCAGTGTGTCTGTAAAGAACCAGTATTTATTGTATTGCCAGTAGCAGTAGAAGAATTTAAAGGCTTCTGGGTTGCTCTTATGTGTCAGCTTCTAGCAGCTATGTCATAACACATCTGCACTATTGTTCAGTCACTCGTGTATTTCTGTAGCATTCAGAACAATGGAGTTTATGCACACCTACACTTACATAAGTACATACATAAAACAAAACAAGGACTGTATTTTAAGGCTTATGATGTCAACTTAAACAGAGCTTCAGCTTCACTAGTTGTTTAAATCGTTACACACATATAAAAAAATCTTACTTTGATACAGTTTTTTAAAAAGAAAATATTTTTTTCCTGATAAAATTGTTTTCTCTAAATTACAAAATGGTTCAGTTAAGTAATTTCCATGTGGTTTTTTTTTTTTAATGCAACTTACATGAAAAGCATTGTAAAGAAACAGCTGCTCACAATGGGAATATTATGTTATTAGGCTACATAATTTGCTAGGAACAGAGAGAATATTGGAGAACTACATGATCTTTGAAAATGAGTTATTGAAGGACAGGTTACACAAATTTTTCTAGTACACTTTTATGTAAACTCAGATGGGTTCATTAGATTTCTACAATAGTTCTTTTTTTTAAAAAATTAAGATTTCCACACAATTATCTTCTGGGTTTTATGTCTTTAGACACATATAATAATACTACAATAAAGTTTAGGGATGCTCTTGAAGTGTGCCTGATAATTTTGCCATATTTGGAGATTAATTATAGAATCTCAATTCTGAAACTGAAGAAGTGTATGAGTGTGGTTTTCAACCAGAAATAATATTGTTCTATGCAGATGCCCACAAATGCCCACATCAATTGAGTAATAGTGTGTGGGGATGTGTATTTTCAGAACACTGTTCAGGCTTAACATTCAACTTTTCAGAACACTTGAACATAGCATTGTGCATTTTTTTTTTGTTTTTTTTTTTTTTTTTTTTGGGTATAAATATGCTAATTTCCTCACAGTCAACACAACTATTCAAAGACTGTGTTAGATCGTGCTATAATCTTTACAGGATTAGAACACACATTTGTACAAAGATCTGAAAACAAATTGCAGTGTACCAGAACAAAGATTAAAATATTGGCCTTAGTGAGGTGCATAGTAAATTGCACATACTGTGTGTTGTCCTTAAAACTCACAGCTGTCATGGTTACTCTTCAGATGCTGGATAGAAATCTACTTCCTAAGCACATCCTCAACTTATCTGGATGATAGTGTGGACTAGTAAAATATTTTTTATGTAAATTCAGTTATTTGCTAGGTCTTGTTAGGCCTTTTGTTTCTTAACTCACAATCATCTTAAAGAGACCTGAAGTAAACGAGAGCCTTCGGAGATGTGTTTTGGCCATTTCTCTCATGGCATCCTTTGTGTTGCAGGATCCCAAACGTCATTTAGAAGAGCATGTGGATGTGCTGATGACCTCAAACATTGTCCAGTGTTTAGCTGCTATGTTGGATACAGTTGTATTTAAATAACCCATTTACTGTTTGTGACGCTTTCTGTGTATATTTGTT
>VXBJ01005165.1:633223-647477 GCA_013400055.1 Nycticryphes semicollaris
GGTGGGGTGGGTGTGTGTGTTTGGTTTGTACGCATTGGCTTGTACTTAGGCTGATCTGATTCTTTTGTCTGGCCTGAAGTGTTCTCACTCTGTGTCACTTGAAATATTTTGTTTACTGGGGGGGTGTGGGGTGTGTTTGTTTTCTAAATGAACAGCAACAATTGTGGCAGGCAAATACTTTAAAACTAGAATTAAATGCATCTTTTGGTGTTGAAGGCGAGTTTTTAGAATCTATTTGATTTCTTACTTGCATAGTAAAAAATAGCCCATGAAACTGTCTTATTTTCCACTTTTTGCCCAGTGATTTTTTTTTNGAGTGTGGTTTTCAACCAGAAATAATATTGTTCTATGCAGATGCCCACAAATGCCCACATCAATTGAGTAATAGTGTGTGGGGATGTGTATTTTCAGAACACTGTTCAGGCTTAACATTCAACTTTTCAGAACACTTGAACATAGCATTGTGCATTTTTTTTTGTTTTTTTTTTTTTGTTTTATGGGTATAAATATGCTAATTTCCTCACAGTCAACACAACTATTCAAAGACTGTGTTAGATCGTGCTATAATCTTTACAGGATTAGAACACACATTTGTACAAAGATCTGAAAACAAATTGCAGTGTACCAGAACAAAGATTAAAATATTGGCCTTAGTGAGGTGCATAGTAAATTGCACATACTGTGTGTTGTCCTTAAAACTCACAGCTGTCATGGTTACTCTTCAGATGCTGGATAGAAATCTACTTCCTAAGCACATCCTCAACTTATCTGGATGATAGTGTGGACTAGTAAAATATTTTTTATGTAAATTCAGTTATTTGCTAGGTCTTGTTAGGCCTTTTGTTTCTTAACTCACAATCATCTTAAAGAGACCTGAAGTAAACGAGAGCCTTCGGAGATGTGTTTTGGCCATTTCTCTCATGGCATCCTTTGTGTTGCAGGATCCCAAACGTCATTTAGAAGAGCATGTGGATGTGCTGATGACCTCAAACATTGTCCAGTGTTTAGCTGCTATGTTGGATACAGTTGTATTTAAATAACCCATTTACTGTTTGTGACGCTTTCTGTGTATATTTGTTAATTGTTTCTAATACTCACAAAACAGAGACTGTTGAGGCTATATTTGATTAAACAGAGACATCTGACTTCATTTGCAATGTAAGTGCAGCACTATAACACCTTTCAGTCTCTTAATTGTGCAGTTGCTTAAGTTTCTTTATGTCAGGGTCTTTACAGATTCCAAAGCATTCAAGAACACAATGCGGGCAAAAATGTATTACGTTTTCATTTAATATTTGGGGGGAAAAATCAGTAGTACATATATATTTTGATTGTTGCAACATAATAAAAATACATTTACAAACCTGTCTTAAGTTCTGGATGGCCTTTTTTGAGAAAATGAACAGTGTAGGAAAAGTGTTGGTAAATGTTTATTTCTATCTTCTGTAAAACTACTGAGATACTAATTGCTAGGATAGTAAAAATTCTCTGATGAAATCTGACTCCTATTGATTACCAGCTACTGTCATTGAAATTTAAAGAAAAACCACAAAACTCCCCCAAACATTTATAGTAGCGCTGAATTCGGAGTGTCTACAAAAACCAAAATGCTGAAAATTCCCCTACCAGCTCCCTTTCAATATTATTCAAACTCTAATATTGACTGAAGACAATTGACCTTAAGAAAATGAGTTCAGTTTTGCTGATAACTGAATCACACAATCTCACAAGCGGTATCATAAATAGCAGTATTCTGAGAATAAACATTAAAGTGATAGAGGCTCTTCTAGGTTATATGAACCCTCCCTCCCTCCTGTGAAAGAGAATGTACATGAGATGTCCGTATATATAAATATATGGAAAGAGTCCCAACTGGAATATGACACTTAAAACTGTTTCCACTGACTAGAGAAGGAAACACAGGAAGGCAGGTGGGTTGGCTGCTCGGTTTTAAGCAGGCAAAGCCAAATAACTGGGCTTGGGGAGTAACTTTGGGGTTTGGGCAGGGGCTGGCNTGTCTTATTTTCCACTTTTTGCCCAGTGATTTTTTTTTTATTTACTTATTATTTACCATTCAGCGATTTTTCTTTTGTTTGGAATTTCTTATTTAAGCCTTTTAATTTACTATTTTGGAATAACTCTCTCTCAAAGTATATTTAGCATGCACTTACTTCAGAGGGAAACATGCAGATTTTTGCAGCTGCCCTCCTTATGGCCTTCCCTCTGCCCCCACAGTAGGCAGTAGAATATCAGACTGGGAAAATGGAGACGTACCAAACGACATTTGCCTGCATGCAGTTAAATGGAAGTGCTTTCTGGCAATTTGCACTAAAAACCTGCGTATCGTCGAGGAAAGCTGTATCCGGGCCTTGCCGTCATCCCGATGTGCGCGGACACTGCTGCACCCCAGGGTGAGATGGGGCAGGAGCCCGTGGGGGGACCTGCCCTGGGGCTCGTCTGCTGGCGGGGCTCTGCATCCCTGCCGCTCTCTGCTCCCACGCACACGTGTGACACCACGAGGGAGACATAGTTTGGCAGGTCGTGGGTAACATGGCACTGCAGAAGAGGAGAGAAGCGATCGCAGTGCTGCAGTGTGTACATGCGGGAAAGGCCGCTGTAAGCAGGGAGACAAACAGGGAGTCTTGCATATTCAAAATTAATTTTGTCAAGTCTTGCAGAGGGGGGCTGAAGGGAGTCTGTTGGAGATGCAGATCTCCCGTCGTATGAGCTGGTGCTGTGGTACCCTGCTTTCTATCCACTCCTCACTTTGACTTGGGAGGCACGGTTTTCCGTTTACTAAGATGTCTCATGAATAATCAAAAGGCTGTTTTTCGGGGCATCTTTCCTCATTTTTGTCCAGTGCAGCTGCACAGAGGATTTGGAAGAATGTGTGCGTGCAGCAACCTGAAAAGCAGCAGCCCATACACCATCTTGGAAGAAGAAAGAGGTTTTCCAGCAGCCACCTTCTGAGCCCCCAGCCGCAATGGAGCAGACCTTCATTAGCAGCTTGACCCCTCGTCACCTGTCAGCACGAAGGACGGGCATATCGTATTAGCAAACCTCTCTCCTTCTTTCTATGACGATTCTATAACACCACCTGCCATTGCATATCCCCCTATTATACCAGTTTAGGAGTTGTGCACTGAGGATTTTTGGCATATATTAGCACTTCCGTGTGATTGGCAGTACACCACTGAATTCATTGCGGCTCCGCATCTATATGGGTGTAGCTCCGTAATTCAGGGCAGCGTTTCCCAGGGCTTATCCGCGTTTCAACCCATCTCCTGCCTGCCTGAGTCCATGATTTTTCTCTTGGTTTCAAGCAGGGAAAGGGAAGGGCGAGCACACCAGTGACACAAGCGGCGGCAACAGTACCTAGAACTGATATTAATAAAGCTCTTCTTTAAGCACTGAAAGGAGAAGGTGTAGTATGGAAAGTTGTATGTGCTGTACCACCCGAGTGCGAGTAAACCAGTAACCTGCTTGCTTCTTGCTCCGTAATTTATTTTGTTAGAATAATTTCCTTGCAGAGAGTGCGTGTATGCCAGCGTCTCTGAGATGCCCAATAACCAAACTAGCTCAGAGTTAAGCAACTGAAAAATCAATGGCTGTGGGATTTGAGACTGTCGAAATACGCGTTCCAACAAGTCATCCCAGTTCTAGGCTTCTTTGGATTTGAGTTTGCAAAGTTTCAGCCTGCCTTCGGATGATTATACACACGGTCTTGGTTTTATTATGTGATGGTCCAGGCTGTGTTAAGTATCGATGAAATTTGAAGCCAGCCAGCTCCTGTCACCTGGGAAGAGACACGATCTGTAAAGTACCTGAAGTCCAAACTGCTCAGGGGAAAATACTAAGGAAAATGGAACAGGAAAGCTCCTCCCCGGGGAAAAAAAATAGAAAAGAAAGAAAAAAAAAAAAAAAAAAAAAAAAAAACCACAAAAACCCCAAACAATGGTACTTTTACGAACTCACAAGCTTGCCGAGGAAGGGAAATTGAGACTGATGCTGGGCAGAGGTGGGGTAGCAAACGAGTTCCCCAAACTCTTCAGGTGCACCTTCACACCTGGGAGGGTCCCGCTCCCAATTAGCCGGGGGCTCGCACGGACGCGCTGCTCAGGGAGGGTTCCCGGCGGAGGTGGGGCTCCTCCCGCAGGCCCTGCAACCCGCGGGTGCGCAGCCCGTGGCCGCCGCTCTCCACCGGACCCGGGGCTCGGCTGAGCCCGCGGCTCCTGCGGAGGCGCCCCCGGGCAGAAGGTGCCGGCGGCTCCCGCTGCAGCACCGTCGTGGTTCCGCACCCGCCCTGAACCCGCCGGCGGCCGCGGCACACGACAAATCTGTGACAAAAGATCTCTCCCTTACTAGCGCTGGCCGCGGGACTGAGTCACGGAGGGAAAGCAGGCACCTAGTGGAAAGCAAGCCGGTGCCGGATGGGTAGATGGATGCCATCCACGCTGTTTTGCTGATAATCTCCGGCATTACGGCTCCCAGATAAAATATTTATTTAGTAAAGAACCCGTAAACATCGCGGCAAATACATTAGGGCACTTCGGCTGCGCGGCTTATGATTATTTCAGAACTTAAAAGAGATGATACGCGGCCACTGGCTGCGGGGATGGAGGATGTATTTTCCCCCCGCGAAGCGGGCGCGGGTGGGAAGAAGCGGGGCGGGGGAAGGGTCGCTCACGGGAGAAGGTCTGCGCGCCCCGAAGGGGGAAGGCAAATCGGGGAGGTGAGCCGAGGGCAGCGGCCGCCCAGCCCTTCGCAGCCGGTTTCCGAAACCCCCAGCACCCGGTCTCGTCCCTGACACACAAAGGCGGAGGGGACACACGCAGTATTTGGGGAAACGCAGGGGGTTTGATTTATTTTCCAACCGTAGTAAAAAAAAAAAAAAATGCTGGAAAGGTCACATAATAATGAGCTCTTACAGCAAACATACTCTTCCCTTCCCCCTTCCTTCTATCTCACAATAAAATCATCTCCTTCAATTTGCCATGATCGTCGCGACCAGGAGCCAGGTGATTATCCTAATTAATGTCTATCTAATTAAATTACTGTCAGCGGTTAACCAATGGCAGAAGCCGTTTCATCCTCTCCACAAGCAGCAAGATCAAAAGTGAGTCTTTCCTGATTGCTGCATAGTGTCAATTGGCCAATCTCTTCTCCCAGGGAAGGAAAAAAAAAAAAAAAAAAAAAAAAAAAAAAAAAACCCAAAAAAAACCTNCAAACGTTTGGGAAGCATTTGGTGGATGAAGTGCTTTCTGTCTAGTGAGGGTCCCAGGATGTCTAGCTTCTGATACTAAGGAGCCCTTTCAGATCCAGGGACTGAAGGGTTATTACTGTGGTGCTAGAGCTATGCAGCTGGAGCATTGTCTTTCTCCCTCTATCATGCTCTCCAAGAAATTTCTCAATGTGAGCAGCAGTTACCCACATGCAGGCGGATCTGAGCTTGCCTTGCATGATCATCCCATTATCTCGACCACTGACAACCTGGAGAGAAGTTCACCTTTGAAAAAAATTACCAGGGGGATGACGAATCAGTCAGATACAGACAATTTTCCTGACTCCAAGGACACACCAGGGGACGTCCAGAGAAATAAACTCTCTCCCGTCTTGGACGGGGTCTCTGAGCTTCGTCACAGTTTCGATGGATCTGCTGCAGATCGCTATCTGCTCTCTCAGTCCAGCCAGCCCCAGTCTGCTGCCTCTGCTCCTAGTACCATGTTCCCTTACCCCAGCCAGCATGGACCTGCTCACCCAGCCTTCTCCATCGCCAGCCCCAGCCGCTACATGGCTCACCATCCTGTGATCACCAACGGAGCTTATAACAGCCTCCTGTCCAACTCTTCTCCACAAGGCTACCCCACGGCGGGCTACCCGTACCCCCAGCAGTATGGCCATTCCTATCAAGGGGCACCTTTCTACCAGTTCTCCTCCACCCAGCCGGGGCTGGTTCCCGGGAAGGCTCAGGTCTACCTGTGCAACAGGCCACTCTGGCTGAAATTTCACCGGCACCAGACGGAGATGATCATCACGAAGCAGGGGAGGTAAGCCGCCGCGCAGACCCTCGCCGGGTGTCGGGGCTGAGCCGCCGGGCTCCGCCGGGGGAGCCGCCCGGAGCCTCTGCCGCCCCGGGGGAGCCGCCCGCCGCCGGGGCCCCTGCGCTGGGTGCCGGTGCCGGTCCCCGCCGGGGCAGCTCTCCCTGCCGCCCCGCGGGTCCCCACGCCCGCCGTCCTCATCCGTTCCCCGCGGAAAGCCCGACGTTTCGGGGAGGGAGTTTCTTTTGATTTTTTTATTTCCCGGTCGCTATCGGGAGCCGTGAGGATGAAGCACAACGGGCTGTTCCCTCCGCGTGTGCCTGTCGCTGGCTTGCTTTCCGTCTTTCTTTCCTCTTTTTTTTTCCCTTTCCTTTTTTATAGGCGTATGTTCCCTTTCCTAAGTTTTAATATTTCTGGTCTCGACCCCACGGCTCACTACAATATTTTTGTGGATGTAATTTTGGCGGATCCCAACCACTGGAGATTTCAGGGAGGCAAATGGGTTCCTTGCGGCAAGGCGGACACCAATGTACAAGGCAAGTTCCTCCAATTAACACTTTTCCCGACACATATGTAGGTGAGAATGATTAATTAAAGCCTTTGTGGACTGGCTCTGGCGAATTCTGAAACGAGAAAGGGCCAATGATTTTTTTTTTTTTAATAATAAAAAAGAACGGTGAAGGAGAAAGTAAAAGGTGTTCGGAAAACGCCGGTTTAATTATTTTCGGGTAAAATAGATGGAGTTTCGGCCGCAAAAACATTGCTAACTTTAACGGTGTCCTTCGACCCCGTGTGCTGTTGCAGTGGCAGAACCGGGAGAATTGTGTTATGTTTGTGGTTTTTGTTGTTTTGCTTAGGAAACCGGGTGTACATGCACCCCGACTCCCCCAACACGGGAGCCCACTGGATGCGCCAGGAAATCTCCTTTGGGAAACTAAAACTCACAAACAATAAAGGAGCATCAAACAACAACGGGCAGGTCAGTGGGGGAAAAGCAGACGCTCTGCCAGCCTTATTTTTATTGCTTCAGGCAAAATCCTGCCGTTTCCGAAGGGATGTATATTTTTTTTGGATCCAGTCGTTAGGTGAAAATAAAAGGGTGGGGTGTGTGTGGGGGG
The DNA here is from genome assembly GCA_013400055.1 of Nycticryphes semicollaris. NCBI lineage: Eukaryota > Metazoa > Chordata > Aves > Charadriiformes > Rostratulidae > Nycticryphes > Nycticryphes semicollaris. The sequence goes on from VXBJ01005165.1 coordinate 640,380, forward strand.
GAAGCCCTGCCGTTTATTTTGCCATGGGCCTCATCGGTCCCGAGCGCGTTCGCCCAGGCTGACACCGCTGCCCGGTGTGGCCAGGGGACCCTGCAGCCGTCCCGGCGAAGTGGTGGCAGGGTCCCGGGGAGGCGCACAGCTCTCCGCCGCCCGCGGACATCGTTCTCCCCGTCCTCTCTCTAATGCCCTCTTCTTCCCGCGGCCCCCTCCCTCCTTTTCCTCTGCCTGACAGATGGTGGTTCTGCAGTCCCTCCATAAGTACCAGCCCCGGTTGCATGTGGTGGAGGTGAACGAAGACGGGACGGAGGACACCAACCAGCCGGGCAGAGTGCAGACCTTCACCTTCCCCGAGACCCAGTTCATAGCAGTCACCGCCTACCAGAACACCGATGTAAAGAGCTCCCTGGTTTATCCCTCTCCCGGTCGCCCGCGATGCCTGCAGGGTACCCCCGCCGAGGCCGGCCTGGCTCGGCCCGGCCGCTCCCTTCCCTACCCCAGGACGGGGCTCCCTATCTCCCCTTCTTTGTGCCGTCCTGCCCTGGCCGAGGCTGGCGACCCCCAAGCCGCCCCGCATTTGCCCCGGGAGCCCAGCGCCGGCCACCCGCAGCCTCTCTGCCCTCCCCGCCAGGCCGGGCAGGAATCCTGCCGCTCTGCCTGAAGCTGGGCGTTTATCCGCGGCGTTTATCTTCCAGTCGGAAACGGCTCAGTTAGCTGTTAAGCTGTTAGCTTAAGCTTTAAGTCTGCAAAGATCAATTAACAACCTCATTGATTGCGCCGGGGGTGACGGAGCAACTTCCTCAAATTAAAAGCTCGTTAATGCTTGGCGGCGTTTCGCAGTGGTCTGGCTTTGCTACAGGCTGGTGTCCCCTTTTTCAAATGACATATGTTCAGTCCGCATTCTTGCTTTAATTATTTTGCTCGATGCAAATGTAAACTCTTAGCTGCGGTACGCTTTGCCTAATTTCTGGATTTAAATATATGCATAAGAAGTCAGAATACTGACACGTCTCAAAACGTAGGATGAAATACTAATTTTTATCGTATTTTTTACAATAAAGCAAATCTTAAAATTAGAGTGCGATGTCTATAAGCATGCTAAAGCTTTATTTTTCACGGCTTAAAGGCATTTTGATCCACTAGAGTAAAGCTTGATTCTTTAAAAAAATGTATTGGCTGCAGCAGGGTGTATTTTTCAGGCTTTCACAACGTGCGCTCTGATCCTCTCTTTCCCTAGATCACGCAGCTGAAAATAGACCACAACCCTTTCGCAAAAGGCTTCCGAGACAATTATGACACGTAAGTAATCTGGATTTTTATTACCCTTCTGCCGGCGGCGCACACATGTTGGAAGGGGAAGCTTTAGGACGCGGGCTGGCTTCGTTTCACACCGAAACGTGTAATGTCAGGCTTTTCCAGAGCCCCCTGGGGTGGAGGCGCCCACAAGCTCCCCTGGCGGAGCCGCGGGCGCGGAGGGACTGTCCCTGCGGTCGGCCTCCGCGCTAGGGGGCCACGCAGCTTGCGCCCACCTCTGCGCCCGGGGGCCGCGCCCCCCACACCTGGGCCCGCATCTCGCTTTGGCACTCGCGGCGGTTTTGTTGTTGGTTTTTCCTGGCACGTATCTTTGCGCCCCTTTCCAAGTTGCCGTTTCACTTGCGCGCAAGGGCTCCGAAAGCAGCACCCGAACTACCCGGGCTGAGTTCCCGCGCATCCCGCTGAGTCTGCATAACCCCGTTCTCCGCAAAGCCAGTGTCCGGAGGAAAATTTCTTCGTCTCGTTTTGTTCTTCTCCGGGGTTGGATTTGATTATTTTTCCCCCCTCTTCCTTCTGGGTGGAGCTAAAGCCTCCGAAGTTTTAACCGCGGTTTGTCCCGGTGCTGCCTCTGCCCAACCGCCTTGGGTCCACATATTCCCAGGCTCACCCGTGTGACCCACCCGGCCCATGGGCCCCCACGGGAGCTGTGGCTAGTGCCTCTCCGATTGTGGTTCCGTGGGCGCATCAGCCCTCGACCCTTTCCTCCGGCGCCTTTCCCCGGCGCTCGGGAGCGGAACGGGGACATCCCGGTCCCGGAGGCGCTGGCGGTTGTGGTTTTCCCCGGCCCAGGGCATCCCTTCGCCCGGTCCCCGGGCTACGGTCCGCTCAGCATCCCCCTGCCCGGGCCGGGCCGGCGGGAGCTGACGGGCACAGGGCGGCCCCCGGGGGGCGAGTTGCTTTGGAGCTCACCTGCCCCCCTGCAAGCTCCGGGTCTGCGGAATGGGGCTCCAGCTGTGAGAGGAGAAGTCTCCTATTTCCTCTCTAAACTGCGACAGGGAGCGGCCTCCCTTGGAGCTCCTGAACCTGCGCGTATCTTCAGCGCCTGCTTAAACCTCCCTCAGCTCTGACAGCGGTTCGGCATCCCCCAGCAGCGGGATTTCGGTCCAAGGGTGCCAAGGCCTGAAATAATGAGAGAGGTGTCCGGGGCCGAGTACCGGCTCTCCCCCAGGGGCCAGGGTCGCGGAGGGGGAGCCGGGCCCTGCCGGGAGGGGAAACGGCGGTCCTGGTGCCGCGGAGGGCGGCCTCCGCGCCTGCCCGCTCTTCTGAGGGCTTTGCGAGGAAGATGCGCGGCCTTTAGACAGGCTGTGTGGCCTTCGCCCCCAGCCACAAGTGCTTTTCTCCTTCTCATAGGAAAAAAACTTTATAGGGCGTCACTTGAAAGGAGACGGGGGGAGGGGGAAGCTTCAATGTTGTCTAGCACGTTGAATTTGTTTAAGGGCCAAGTTTATTTTGGATAAGAAATTCCAGGAGGCGTGGAGGGTTAATTAAAGCACAGTTTTAGCCTGAATTAAATACAGATAGTAGTTATTCATCCATTAAAGTTTTTATAATCGCAAATTGCAGCCCAGCATGGGAGAATTATATATAGGCCACTCAGGGAACACTGGATATGTCTGGTTTTACATTTCCTACAGTAGGTGTTTAAAGATTAGCTTAATTTAAACTCAGTAAAATGTTGATGGTTCGTCTGTGACTCCCAATAATAAGTGTTAAACAGCCGATATAATTCCGGAGTCTGCCATTCATGTTGTTGGCGGCGAATGACCGGGCTGCCTGTTGCGCATATAGCGGGACCGGTCAATGTGTCACCGCGCGGGATTTCACGTTGTTGGGATGCCGGGCTCGGACCGGAGCAAGGGCTCTCAGCCCTCGCTGAGATGTATGGTCCAATGCATGGTCATACATGTATGACCAGTGTAAAGTCAACCCGTTTCGAAAGGTGTGCTCTCCCTGTCTCCTCCCTCATCCTCCCGCTCCTCCGTTAAGGCCCTCGGCGCTGCTGGCGACCGAGGCCGAGCCCGTTGAGGAGCGCAGGGCGCCGGGCAGTGCAGGAGCACGCTGGGGCGGCCGCCGGTCCGCCCGGTGCCGTCCCGTCCCGTCGTTGCCCCGAGGGCTGCGGCCGGCCGGATGCGGGGCCGAGGAGGGGGCCGGCGCACACCCAGCTCTTTCCCCTTCTCTTGGGCAGGATCTACACGGGCTGCGATATGGACCGGCTGACGCCTTCCCCCAACGACTCGCCCCGCTCGCAGATCGTGCCAGGGGCCCGCTACGCCATGGCCGGCTCCTTCCTCCAGGACCAGTTCGTGAGTAACTACGCCAAGTCCCGCTTCCACCCCGGGGCAGGAGCCGGCCCGGGGCCCGGCGCCGACCGCAGCGTGCCCCACACCAACGGGCTGCTCTCCCCACAGCAAGCCGAGGACCCGGGGGCCCCCTCGCCGCAGCGCTGGTTCGTCGCCCCCGCCAACAACCGCCTCGACTTCGCCGCCTCCGCCTACGACACGGCCACCGACTTCGCCGGCAACGCGGCCACCCTGCTTTCCTACGCGGCCGCCGGCGTCAAGGCGCTACCGCTGCAGGCGGCCGGCTGCGCCGGGCGGCCGCTGGGCTACTACGCTGACCCCTCGGGCTGGGGGGCCCGCAGCCCCCCGCAGTACTGCAGCAAGTCAGGCTCCGTCCTCTCCTGCTGGCCCAACAGCGCGGCGGCGGCCCGCATGGCGGCCGGCAACCCCTACTTGGGGGAGGAGGCGGAGAGCCTGGCCCCCGAGCGGTCCCCCTTGCCGGGCGCCGAGGACTCCAAGCCCAAAGATTTGTCCGACTCCAGCTGGATCGAGACTCCCTCATCCATTAAGTCCATCGACTCCACCGATTCTGGGATTTACGAGCAGGCCAAAAGGAGGCGGATCTCCCCCTCGGACACCCCGGTGTCCGAGAGCTCCTCGCCTCTCAAGAGCGAGGTGCTCACCCAGCGGGACTGCGAAAAGACCTGCGCCAAGGACATCGGCTACTACGGCTTCTACTCGCACAGCTAAGGCGCGGCCCGCCCGGCCCCGCCGTCCTTTTGCACAATAACTCCTCCGCGTTAGCGCACTGACCCCCGCCCCTAGCTGTCCCATCCGCACCCCCGGCCCGGCAGGCAGAGCCGCGGCTCCCGCCGCTCCCCCGGCCCTGCTCCGCTCCGTTTCGCTCCCCGCTCGGCCCGGCCCGGGGACGCGGGGGGCACTGCCGCTCCGAAACCCACTGATAAGTAGGATGCTTAGACTCTCTCAAAACCGTACAGCGCTTCCTTCCTTTTACCACGGATGGATACTAGGGGATAACAGTAATAGTGGGGGAAAAGAGCCTGTGAAATGCCTGTACATAATATTTCATTTATTGTAACCGGTTACTTTTCTTTGGTTCTGTTTCCTTCTTATTTGTTTGGATTTATTTTTTTTTTCTTTTTGTTTTCATTGTTAAGTCACAAAACTTAGATCCTGTTTNCTCGCATGACATAATTACGCTGTGCCCTGGGCTAACACAGCTAAGGAATAGCTCAGCTTTCCCTTAAAAAGAACAGAAATACGTCTCGTAGGAAAGTCGATTAAAGTAGCATGACGCCTTCCAAAAGCAAAATTAACTGCCTCTCTATTTTTCTTTAAAAGGAGTAGCTCGACATCAGCAATATTATTATTTTTATGGTATTCCTTTCCCCCCTCCCCTTCCGCCCCCAAGTGCCAAATCCATTACTGGTCCCTGCAGGTGCCAAATATGCTGACAAACTCTTTTCAAATTTCTTTGCAGTTTTCCCCTCTTTCTTTATATTGCTGTAAATCTTTGTAATGAATAATCTAAAAAAAAAAAAAAGAAAAAAAAAAAAGATATAGACGACTGAATTGTTGGTAACCATAGTGTAGTCCAGTGAAGATGAATCGTGAGTTGTATATTTTACTGCATTTAGTTTTGGAATTGACTTTTTCATAAAGTAGCTAACCGAAATCTGACTTCCTGGGGAATCAAATGCACATCGAAAGTAAGAGCGATCTTTCCTTGTAAACCTCTTCTTATGTTAACGAAGGAGAATTAATATCCCTCCAGGTCTCCCCCCCGGCGAAGCAGAATAGTAAGTCTTCGAATTTTGAGTAGCAAATCTATACAATTAACGCATTTTTATATTGAAAAAAACCATCACAGTTACAAACTGAAATATGCATCAGGCTAAATATTCAGTCTAGATTACACTCGACGAGGAAATTTCCTAATAGAAATTCAGGGTCATAAACGTGTGTATATTTTTGACTCTTCTGTAAATCGAATGTTGTGATTTTTATATTTGTTCTGTTACGTCTGTGGAACTGAATAATTTATACCAGTACATGCTCCATTGAGAAATGTTTCGGTTTTTGCCCGTTTGTATCGTCTGTGTATAACAAGTAAAATAAACCTGGCAAAACGTTAACGTCGTGTTGGAAAGCACTTTGCCGTTTTGCAAGTACTAATTTCGGATTTCGGTGAGGCGACGGGGGAGAGGCTGCCGGGGGGAATCCCTCTGGTCCCCCTCCCTGCCGGGGCTGCCCTTCTCGCCCAGATCTTAGTCTTTTTTTTTTTTTTTTTAATTTTTTTTNTTTGGGGGTGGAAGGGGAACGATGACGGGGGGGGACGGGATGAGCTTAGGGGAGAGTGCCTATCCTGCGCGGCCAAGCGCGGAGGTTTGCAGCAGCCGGAGAGAGAGGGAGATGAAACCCCGTCGGGTTTGAGAGGCTTATCATTGTCCCTGTTTTTGACGCTTAAAGCCCCCGAGGGCACCGTGCAGGCGGGGGTCGTGCCCCGGGGTAGTGGAGGGACCGCAGAGGCAAGGAGTGCAGCGCCGCGCTCCCCCCTCGCCTCCCCGGGACGGGGACTGCTCTGGCCGAGCCCCTGTTGTTCTCCCCTTCGTGTTCCGCGAGGTGTCCATTCGGGTAGAGCCCCTACTCCGTCTGCACCCCCTCTGCCTCTGACGACCTTCCGGGGTTGTTCCCCCTCCACTTTAAAAAATACCTACCTATAGGCTTTAGGGAAGGCGCCGTCCCCCGGCACTTGCGTGGGTCGGGGTGCGCAGGTCCTTGGGGTAAAAGTTTTATTCTTGGTATCTCAGCGGGGGAAGCGCGGGTGCGGAGCTGGAATTTTGTTCTGTCGCAGTATGGGGTGGACATGAGCAGCCCAACTTCATTCCCCCTCACCTCTTCCCTCCCCTCCCTCAAGGTGCAGGGCTCTACCTGATCAGGGCCGCAGCTCCTCCAACCCCTCCGCCGGCTGCAGCGGGGCGCGGATGGGAGCGTGAGCTTGTGCCGGCGGCCCCGACGCTGCCGTCGGGCTCACGGTGCTGCCCCCTGGGCGGCGGTGGGGGCTGCGCGGCCGCGGGATCCCCGCCGGGAGAGGTGGGGGGCAGAGCGGCGGGCGGCCCTGGCGAGAGGACCCCGGGAAGAAGCGGGGGCAGCCGAGGGCGGCGAGGAGTGCGCGCCCTCCCCGGCCGCCTCGCACCGAGCCGCGGAGGCCGCGGAGCCGCCCGCGCTTCTCCGGCTCCCGCGGGCCTCCGTCTGCCCCCTCAGAGGTGCGGTGAGGGGCTGTCCCGGCGTCCTCCCCACAGGAGCAAGGTTCTGCAAAATTCAATGTTTTCTGCCCTCCTTCCCGCGCTCTCGGCCAGCAAAAGCCGCCCCCCATGTCCCGCTGCATTTCCCCCCTCCACCCCGAGAGGGCAAAGGGACCGGACCGAGACTCGGCGGCGTCCTTGGGCGGGCGCCGAGGGGGACTCTGCCGCCTCCCGCTCCCCGG
>VXBJ01005165.1:647531-791369 GCA_013400055.1 Nycticryphes semicollaris
CGCCGCGGGCAGACCGCTGGTCCAAACCGAATTCAATAGGTTTTATGTAGCGAGGGTTATCCGGCGGGTCTGGAATAAATACGTAACGTGTGACAGGTCTGAACCAAATCCTTTCCTGTGCCTGAGTGGTTAATGTTATCCCATAACTATTTCGACAGGATAATTCCCTACCAATTTCTGCGAGAGATTGGAAGAGAAGTAAGGGCTGCAGAAGTGAAAAAGGCTATTTGCTGTCGGTAGGTCACTTTATTACTCTTATAATTTTTTTGATTATTATTATTATTATTAGAGGTGCACCTTTGCTTCTGCTAAACACATGTTTACTGTCACACTGAAATATTTGTGTTCACCTAGGCTGGAACATGCAGGTTTTGACCTGGTCTACGTAAATGATAATATACTTGCAGTGCGCCGAGTTTAGTCGAAGCAAAACCCTGTGCATGAATTTGTTAGACCAGCAACTAATTGCATGAATTTTACACAAAGTATTATCTGTATTGTTATTCTGGGCATGCTGAAAGCGCTTTTAATTTTATTGTTGTGTAAAATAATCTCTTCAATTGCCCTTTCTTTGTTGTATTTGATACAAGACAAAATCAAGCTCTGGAAGAGACGATCCGTAGAAAGTAATTCAAAGTTCTTAATGGTAATACTTTCTACGATGTTTCACATTAATACTATATCAAATGTAATACAGTGATTTACGCTCTGCAGATTTTGCACGAGTACGCTATGCATATTTGATGACACATTGCATATTTTAACAAGGTTTTTAATGACTGATTGAAATGTTTGCTAAGATATTTTTTAGGAGCTGGAGGAGAAATGGTTGTGGAAAATGTGTGTAATAGAATAGTGATAAGGATGGGAAGGTTTTGATTGACAGTATGAGGAAGCAGATGGATGACTAGGTAGGTCAGAGGTAAAGATGCCTTTGACAGCTTTTTAAGTTCCTTTGGCCATTTTGGTCCAATGAATCATGCAAAACATGTGTACATTACCAAACTGATGTCTCTGCATCGTTTACTGTTGGAATCCTCATCTTTTCAAACCCACCCTAACCTTCTTTCATCACCACTTGACGTGCTATGTCTAAACTAGATTGCAAGATCCTAAGAAGGCAAGAATCTGTCTTGTATTACTTGTCAGCAAAAAAAATAAAAAAATCATGTAAACCTATGGAGCTAGAAGAACAACCGCGACAGATTGGCAGAATAGGCGTAAGGTGGGACACGTTCTTCTTAATTTTCACTGTCTGGTCATCACTCCCCTCCCCTAGGTAGTGCACAAGGGAGATGTGGTGAACAATGATTCCCCCCCCCCCCCCCCCCACTGGCATAAATCTGAATTTTCATAAGTCTGATAAAGGACCTAATTGCATAATTCTCCTTATAAAATTATGCAGTGAGTGCTGTTGCTATAGTTAAAATGGTTTTCTTCGCAGTCTGTGTTTTCAGGTGCTTTGTATATCCCTCGCAAATTACTTTGTTAACTGGAAATGCTCTGATTTATCCCTGCAAAAGGTTACTGTTTTTGGAAATCTTCTTTCAATTACATATTACAATTTAAAAAAAGCCCGAGACAGAAAAAAAGATTGTGTGTGTACTGGGAAAAGCAGAAAAAGGGATTTTGGATGAGAAGTATGCTTTCCAGGTACTGTTTCTGTGCAGAATGGACATAAGTTTTCATTTTAAGTATTAAAACTTGTCATGATTGTGGTCTCCAGTGGGGAATATGTCACTTGCTAAGATATGAGGGTAAAATCAAATTAAAAAAAAAAAGCGAAATAGCGGAGTGATAAGTAGATGGAAGGCAGCAGACTGTTTGCGTTCAGTACCCCTTTCTTTCCAGCTAAATAGATGTAATGTATTTGTGGTACATCTAGGGAGCCGCACAGCTTAGTGATAACATTTCATGCATTTATCAGAATGCATATTAATCTGGGAATGCACAAACAAAATCACCACTTATTTCAGAGCGTGATCACTCGAAAGCTGTTCATTTGTTCAAATATGTATATCTGAAAAAAGGAAATTGGTTGGAAAATATATATATGTAACTCTCTTGAATTTTTGAGCATAAATGATATTTTCCTTCTTACAGATGTAGAATAATCATTAATTCATAAAGATCCAGGGTTGCCGTTGCTGATTAGATGTAACTTTTGGCCTTATAAAATATATTACACAATAAAGTCTGTGATGTTTTATTCATGCTATCACTGCATTTTCTCATATTTGCAGTGTTTCTAACACTAAGGGGCTGATCCAAGTACGAATTATCTTGTTGGGCTTAAGTTGACTTTTTAGGTCTATTTTAATTTTTATTCTTTTTTTTTTTAAAAACTGAAGGCAGAATGGATGAAGACTTCAGGTACATTATTTCTGTATAAATCTATCTATACCATCACATTGATATTAACAGGCATTTGCTTCTTAAGCTTTAAATAAGAAACAGCTGGTAATGACTTTGAATTTGTTTTAAGAGACATTTTAGGTAAAATGTTGATAGCTTGTAAATGTGTATTCCTGCCTTAGTCTCTGATCGTGCATGCAAGTTCATATGTGTGAACAACGTAAAGTAAGAGGTCAGTCCTACAAAGACTATTCACTTGTCTAAAAATTCACAGACATAAATGTTTTCAGGATCAAGGCCTTTTTCAATAATTGTGATAGTCGTGTACCTTGAAGTGACTGACTGATTTAGAATACACTTAATAATTTGATTTTTTAATATAGCAGAAACACTGCATTGATGAGTTACCAAAGCGCATCATACGAGCTCCCACTTCAATCATTTGTAATATATTTTTTTGGCTTGTTGGAGCTTTTTTCTTTTTTAGATATGGCACTGACATATAACTTAAACTTTTTAAAAATCATATCTTAATTTCAATGGGACATAATATGGAATTTATTTTTCTCACTAGGCTTCTTCTTTGAATTATATTTAATTACACATTGACTACTTCTGTTTATCCAAGAAGCAGACAGCAGTGATCTGGGACTGAAGGGTGCTAGAGCAACACCAGTATTTTGCCTTGAGAGAAAATTTGCCTTGAGGTTGCTGAAAGGTGTCCTAGTTTAGACAGAGACACCCACCCACAGAGAATTAAACTGAAATCATAAATGTAAGCTAACAAATGCTTTTCATGATTGATCAGCAGCCTGGTTACAGCTTATTTACCTTTGTGCAAACGTTTGCTGAAGGGGAGGCGTTATTTATCGGGAGTCGGCTACAACTAGACTGTTAAATCTCCGTCTCCCATAGACCTCCTGCTGGAGACTGAGGAAATATGGGGGTTGCTCCCTGGCCCTGGGGAAAGTTGGGTCTCACCCCGTGTCGCCTGGGAATCCCACCCAAGGGCCTGGCAGCAGCGCTTTCTGCCGTGCCTGTTGCTCTGTGATCCATGCCTATATTTCTCTAAAGTAGATCTGGGGTGTGCAATAAGACGGAGAAGTGATTGTTCTCACCACCACATCCCCTTTCAGCAAACCCTCACAGCATCCCTCCCACCCCGTGTTGCCGCTGCTGTACCAATATACTTCTAAAGCACGATGGGTCTGTACATAGGTATTACTTTAAGCTTGGTGTAAACTCTCTTCTGGTAGTTTAGTTTACTCTTTGGGAGAAGGGAGCATTTAACTTGAATTAGACGGAAGGTATTGAATACGAAATAAAAGGTTTTGTTTTCTATTGACAGTTTCTGAATTTTCTGTAGAAGCCACTGTACATTAGTGATGAAGGGTAGGGGCATTTTTTAGAAGTCTCGCAGTGGTTTAGTAGCTCATGTTTAGAAATGATGAAAATCTTACAGAAAAATCTCCAGTGCTTGTGGTTCTAAATGATTTCCCCACTTTGTACAGTTTTATTCTTGGGTGCGTTATCGAGCAGTTATTTCAGGTGTTCATTGGGGACTTGTATTTGTTGCAGAGCTGAGGTCAGAATAGCATGGATTAAATCCTCAACTGATGTACAATTATGTAATTTTATTGGCTTCAGTGGTTCAATACTGATTTGTGTCATCTGAGTGTTTTCTCTTGTGGTTTAGGTACTCCCCAAAGCAGGCGCTGTTTGATGGAATGAATAGGGCCAAGTACTAATTTGGTATATATACTTGTTTCTCCCGTGTTAAAATAAGTATAAAAAACATCAACTGCTATCTTACTGTGCTTGTATTCTTATTTATCTCTGTCCAGGTTATAAGAATAATTGAAACTTCGTTTCTGCTTATTGTCAAGGTTGATTTTGATGCTTTAATTGTCTTCATAGTTGAATCAATGCCAGTTTGGTTGGTGTGTGCTATGCAAGAATTTGTCCCTTTTTAGGGGCAATATTTAGTCCAACTCTACGCTTTTAATATAAAAGGGATGTTCAGAAGTTGAATGGAAGAAAGTTAATCAGGTATTTTCAGTCCTTCTTGTATGTGTCTGGAATTCTGTAATGCCCAAATCTTTTTCACATTCTTTGCAGTTGTATCTAGTGTAGCTCTTTTTTACCCTTTGTGTTAAATACTGTAAAACCCCTCTGATGTTAACATTCAGTATTGTATTTCTAAACCTGTCAGTGTTTCAGTTATTGTGTTTTCAGATATTATTCACTTATACCCTCTCTCTGATTGTTGATATAAATTAAAATTATTTAAAAATTAGGGTTTTTAATCACAAACTGTTTTATTTGTATGAGTAGATATAAACTAAAGTAACATGAAGTCTAACAACAGAAATGAAAAAAAAAAAAGGCCTTTAAAATTAACATAAAATACTTTAACAACATGTGGGTGTAAGATTGCTTCAGGAATACGTTTCCCTGTACGCCATTTAGACAGGTGTAACCTAAAATGCCAAACCCCATAGTAGTCCGTTAGCAGCATATGCTTATTTTCCAAATACATTATAAGTGGTGAAACAACACAGATAATTGTCCCGTGACAGTATAAAGTTTAGCATATACGTGCACATGAGTCTTCGCAGAATCAGGGCCTAAATCTGTTTCGCTTTAACAGTGTTATCTGTTGTGGGGCTTGGGGTGGTTTTTTTTCCTTGGTAGTTAAAATGCAGCTCTGTCACTGTGGTCACATTTCCCAGCTATAGAGGGACAAGGGTAATGCCTGTGCTAAATACACACTGTGCTAACAGTAATTATATTTAATTTTGACTTCATTTTGGCATCTACAGCTGCCTCAGGATAAGGATCTAGGAGACTTTAAGTGTAGTTCTGTGTACTCAACCCTTTTCAGGAGAGTTGGTTTGCTGTCAATTCAGCTCTCTGGAGTCACTTGGTCGGCGGTGGTGCTATTGCAATGGGAAAGGCTGTCAGGCTGGTGGGTGCAAGGGCAGGACAGCAGGAAGCTGGTGATCCCTTTCACAGGCAGGTGGGTATGAGATGGGCTTATCTACAACCCGAAACCTGCCCTCAGAGAGTTGTTTAGGGTAACGCGTGCATCGCTGTATTCCTGGGTGATGAAGCAGCGGAGCGCCAAGCTGATGCAAATACATCAGTATTTGTGTGTATATATATATATATAGATACATAGACTCCTTCCCCTGGTAGATCCCCAGATCTTTCCATGAGCTCCAACCTCTGCCTTTTTTTTCTCCATCCTTTTCCTTACTGGGGGCCACTTCACTGGCTCCTCTGTGGCTTGTTCTGTTTAGAACTTCAGATGAAAACTCTCTCTTTTAACCTTTTCTGTGGAGGATGCTTAAACAAGGAGAGCCTTGCTCAGGATTAGTGAAGAGGATGAGATTCAAGGAAGGCTGCTCTCTTTTGTACCCAAACTTTTAAATTTCACTTTTTTTTTGTGTGTGTGTGTGTGATTGTAAAGGGTTTAACTCAAAGAAAACATTTAACATGGCACATTTTCTAAGAATATACAAAGCAAATATTTTCAGCATTTATAGTTGCATAAACATGGCGTCTATTTCTGAATTTTTCTTAAGTAGTATGTAACAGATGAACTCCCAGATTTATGGGTGCTGCATTATAAATTATGGGGCCTCTGCTGATCTAAGCTTGATTCTTTACAGCATTTTAATTTTTTTTTTTTTTCACAACGTTGACACAGGTTTCCAAAAGACTACTGGGCAGAGGATATCTTAAAATAACCTTCTTAAAATTTATTCTTTTACAAAAATATTTAAACTTGTAACAAATTCTACTCTATTCCATAACTGCGAGAATAAGTATGTGATGTCTAGCCACTATAGATTTAATCAATAAGATTAAATATTGTTTCAAATAATATTATTTCTGAATGGCAGGAGAACATTCCAGAAGCAATATGCTTTTTTTTTCTGGGTTACACAAACACACTGTTTTGCCTGAGTTATCCTGAATTTTTTTTTCGTTTTTGTTTTTCACAGAAAAGTAGCCAGTACAGTCCAACTTTAATCTGCCTTCTCTATTTTTCCACTTCTTGGTGTCTTTCTAATTTTCATCAGAGATTTAGGAGCAACTCAGCCAGTGTTTTTATTCATCACATTTTTCTTCCTTTTTTTTTTTTTTTGTATAAGTTGTTATTACTACTATATTTGCAATATCCTTTGCAAAGTTTCGTCACTGTGTCTAAAATGACAAACCGCAGCTCATCTGAGACTGTGAAGATTTTTCTTGAGCGTCTCCACCATCAGACTATGGTGTGTGTATGTCAGTTTTACCGAAAGCTTGGATAGGGTATCAGCTGTCATTGAATCTTGTCTAGATTTGTATTTTAGCTGTAAACCACACAACTGTGTGAAAACTAGCCTCTGCAATCTAGGAGCTGCATCTTCTAAATTCTTCCTCATGGCTGTTACTAGTGGCTTTGTTTCTGACAGTTTCTAATTTTCTGTACATAATAAAATCAATTATTTTGCATGTATATGCTAAAGCTAGAGGCTGTTTTTTGACTGTGCATGCTACAATTAGTTATGTAAATAGCAGCATATGCTACAAGTTTCCAGTGCTCACCCTGCCTTTATAGAAGTGTTGGCTCAGGCTCTGCTTCGAAGTTAGTTGGCAGAGGTGTTGGGTGCTCTGTGGCACCAGCTCTGAAGACAATGCTTTCTTCACCAGTTCCCTCTTGTGTTTAGTGTTTCAGTCTGTAGTACGTGTTTGTACACCAAAGCTGGGACATGACTTGAATGCACTAGGGATTTTGGTAGTCAGACTCTTAAGCTTCCCAACATTTTTATTTATTCATATATAGAGGTATACTGATAATTGTAGGTGTGCTACTGGACAACTCCTCTCTGTGTACTTCAGTCAGTCCTCCCCCTAACCCACTTGGGTTATTTCCTTAAGAGTGAACTTATTTTTCTGCCTTATGGTTTCTAAACCAGCCCCTTCAGGAGATTTTTGGGGTATATACCGACATATCATTAAGTTATGCTATTATTTATAAAATAAAAGATAAAAGCCTTTTTATTGCAATCTCTTCAATATAACAAAATATTTTTGTGTCTCTTTCCAAAAGAATTCAGCTGCAGAGTGTAATCCAAAAGGCAGGTTGGTAAAAGAGCGAATTCCAAGGGGTATTTTTAAAGTGCTCACATGCAAATTGGTTTGTTTTTAATCTTTTCCTAGAAGATGCCACTAGAGCCCTGATCAAGCACCCAGTGTGGAGCACTTTTTGGCACTTTGTTTTTCAGCAGGACTTCTGAATTTTAAACTACAAACTTTCATAGTCCGAGTCAGAGAAACCAGACAGGTTTGTTAAAGCTTATTTTCTATTGTTTTTGTGCTAGCTCTCTGTATAGAGGGGGGACGGACATTCTTTACAGACAATTTTGGTTAGGAGTTTTTTATGTTGTGGCACCTGCTAATGCATAGTATTTGTTGGATATACATGCTCCTCCAGAATTCATTAATAAGTTATCTCTTAAGCTAACTCTGTGCTATTACTTTTGAGAATCATGTATTATTTTTATCTACGTGACAACACCTTACTGCTGAGGGCATATGATAGTAAAGCCGCAGTAAATAGGAGCTTAATGGCTGGCATGAGATTGAATTTAGATGCTGTGAAAAGCCTCTGAAAAAAATAGTTCAGACAAACCTCAAGTGAGAATCCAAGACTCTGTTGTGGATTGACCAGAAAGTCCTTGGATATTTTGAAGGCTAGTTGACACGCGCATTTCTAAGGAGTAATTAGTTCAGAGTCTGCTGGGTGCATAAGCTAAAAATAAAATATGCTGACGGAATATATGTCTTCACAGATGAGGAAAGATCCTAAGTCTAAGATGGCAAAATAATAATGTTCTCTTTTAGAAAAAGGAGCTGGCGTAGTCTGAAATGAGGGAAAGAAAATCCAATAGCACAGTGTAATAGAGGTGCTGTGTTGGTAGAAACAGAACTGCAAAAGAAGAGACCAGGCATAGGTAGTACAAGCAACAAGTCTTCCATCAGAATCCTTCATCTGTCATCTTCTACCAGGTTTGTTAACAAGTGAGTACGTGTATAGGACCTTTTGTTTGAGAGAAGGACAAGGGTAACTCTTTGAGCTGGAATATTTTAATTCCAGATTTGATGGATTCCAGGATGGGGCTTTGAGAAACCTGCTCTAGTAGGAGGTGTCCCTGCCCATGGAAGGGGGGTTGGAACTTCATGATCTTTAAGGTCCCTTCCAAATCTAACCTTTCTATGATTCTATAATTCCTGCATATTACTAAATAGTGCATGCTTTATGCTCTTCTTTGGATACAGGGTTTTTTTAGCACTCGCCTTCTATTTCGTCATTCAGAAAGTCTTCATGCTTCTGAACATGTATGGTGGCTCACAAAAGAATAAATTTGGATGGCAATGTGACCTGTTGGTCTAACAGCAGCTACTTTCATTAAGATATTTGTAACTATACTTGTTCAACTTAAATTTATCTTTTAAAACCCATTCCATTAAACATGCGTAACCTCTATCCACAGGCAAATAGTTAGAAACCAACTATAATTATGCTAATCATATAATTGATAAGGTTAATGATATATGTAGAAGCAAGTAGGTTAATTTGGCCTGATCAATGGCGTAGAATGATGTTTTTGTAGGTATTTCTTTTCCTTGAAAGTAAATCTATTCTCTAAATGTATTTAAAATGTTAATAAACTATTAAATGAACAAGTAACACTATATTCAACATTTTTACACCATTTCTACAGTGGGTAAAATTGTAGTATAAAGTTGGTGTATACTCGATAACAATTTACATGTTTATTTTACCATCTGGTAAATGTGTAAACGATATTTTGAGAAGCACATTTCAAATTCACTTTAACAACTTATCCCCGACAATATGTATCCTATCTCATGTACTGACTGGAAGGATTTTGAAAACCACTCAGAGAGAAATGCAGTAACAAAACATATTATTTTTTTTTTTTGGTGGTGCTTAAGATCAAGCTTAGCATCAAGTTGGAGGTCTTTCACTGCTTGGGAAGGATTTTGGTACATTAGTGGTGTCAAAGAGAGATTTCAGACTATTTTACACACCACGGTATAAAGATATCATATCATCTTCCCTAAAGAAACCATAGGGTGCATAGGTAGTAATAACAAAACAAATACAGTTTGCTATGTTGTTGTATAACTGTATTGTATCCTTTCCAGGGGGTTTGAATTTGCTATCTCTTGTGTCTAAATATGGGAAGCTCATTATTAGAAGTGTTACAATGAACCCCAAGTGGATTGCTTTTCTCATGTACTTTAACAGCACTTTGACACGGCAGCCTTCTGCCTTTTTATTTTAGTCTTCTGTTTATTGGTCTCTCTGGATTAAATTGCAAGCACTTTCTTAAATATAACAAACTAGAGAATATTCTGCTGTAGCTCAACTTTTATTCACCCTTTCCTAGCTGTTACTAATCTTAGCTGGCAGAAAAAAAAAAAGACTTCCTTTTCTCCTCCCCCAACCCCAATAAAATTTAAAAAACCCTGCCCTGAAAGCAAGTCTGCCTGAAGAACACCTCCACACTAATTACCATCTGGCCAATCTGCAAATGAGGTTTGAGAGCAGATTTCAAATGTAGGCTCCAGCTAGTCTGTGCTTTGTATTAGTCCATTAGTATTTATTAAGAGATTTGAAAGTGTTTAGGCAACTAGAGAGCAGGCAGGTACTTTAAGTTTTGGAAATCCAGTCAGGCATCTGTTTGTTCCTTCTAGGGGCTAAATGACTTTGACCTGGTACCTGATCAGCAACAGCCCATTTACAGTTTGAGGCAACTGGTTTTGCTTGAGTATAGGCTTTATAATGGGCAATGGTCTTAAAATACTTTTCAAAATTCATCAGTGGAAAAAAAAAGGTTTAAAATTATTTGTACAAATTCTAGTTAGCTTCTGTACCAAAGTTAATGGATTACAACATTCATTTATGTGCATGTGGGGAGAAAACCTTGCTTAGTACTGAGTCAAATCTGGTACTGATCTTGAGTAATTGGTGAAACCAGTGAGCTGCTCTGATTTTATGTGTGCATCTATAAACTTAACCCAGTAATAATAATAAAAAGAGGTTGGCATTAAACAGCACCTTTACATTTGAAAAAAAATATTTGTATTTTTGTGAGTTAATTAAGGACACTGCATTTAACATTACTGTTTTGTTTCATTTAGATATTAAATGCATTTATTAATGAATTTCAGGTTTGGTGGCTATTTTCTCTTCCTCTTCCCTTACAGAGACTAGACAGGACCTTTCCTGTTTGTAAATCAGTACAATCAAAGATGATAAAACTCTTAGCAGACTGTTTAAGAAATAGTTTTGCTTTTCACCTGTCTCCCCTTTGTTGGCTTCTTGTTTTTTCTCAGCTCTGTGAAAAGTGCTGTCAACCTTACATAAACAATAATTTTTTATTTTGGTTTTAATGATGAAAAAAAAACTAACCCAGAAACCCTTTCAGCAAAAGAGTAATAGTTGTTTAGGACACCTGCTGTTATAAAAGATCTTCCTACAGGAGCTAATTAGTTCACAGGTAAAGCCCAAATTGAGAGCACCTGGGAACATGCAGAACTGAATCTGAGTTTTGTAGCACCAACAGCAGTTTTTAGTATGTACTGAAAATGTCTTTCTTTTTAGATTGGTTGCTGGTGTCTATATCGCAGAAGCAAATGTTTGAGAAATCATTCAGAGGCTTCAAATGGTATTTAATTGGAATCACCTGGAAAAAATGGGCAACACTTGGAAAATCTATTTGAGAGACATTTGGGGAGGCTTCCTGAAATGCTACAGGTTTGAAGGTAGGTAGTTGATAGACAAGGCCTTGAATACTGGATAGCCTTACTTTTATTGTTTTGTATTAGAATTTTAATATAGCAAATTTTTGATGGAAAATAGTTTTGTTCTGTAGCTACTTACTATTAGACAAGGTGCTTGCAATCAGGAGAGTCAACACCAGGAATGAGCCTGCCCCTTACCCCATGATCATGCTTCTTGTGTTGGGTTCCAACTAGAAGGTCTTCTGGCTTGCAAAATGTAAGCTGTTTCCCTTTAAGTGAAAAATATCCAAGCCTATTTAAGAAAGATTAATAAAAAGTGACCTTTCAAAAAGTGAGTTAAAATGGTATATTTAGTTCTTGTATTGTTAATAACTGGTGCTCATTGGCCTCAGAAGCTTCTCCTGTCCCTGTGCTTTTTTGTGTGTCTGCTTATTCCAAAAACTGTAAATATCAAACTATGTGTTCAGAGTTCCAACTTTTTAAATAAAATTTTAAAATGAAATGTGACATTTTAATAGATTTTGATATTGACTAAAATGGACCTTTTAAAGCGACATAAATACATAAATGGAGATTGATAAATTTATTTCAGCCTACCATATGGGAAGGCTGATTACAAGGGCATGTGAAGCACAAAGCCAATTAAAGATACTCTTACTTCTTACTGCGGACCATCGCCGCCTTCTCTTCTCCATGTTCCCTGGAAGCTAAACCAAATAGCATTTACAAAAAATATTAAGCTAAGGGTATAAACATAAATTCTTTATGTAGTCCTGCTCTCTATTGACAGTCACATTTGCATTAAAGAACATGACACCAGTGACTTGCTGGCAGCTTAAGTAATTGGGGAAAAAAGTGGTTATTCATACGGAAACAGGGGTTGGCTCATTACAGCCAATCACCTGAATAGCAAATGGTATGGCTGCCAATAGATGGAGAAAAAGGCAAGTCTAGTGGAAAATAGGAGCATTTAAAGGCCAAGAAAAGACATATGGTCTGACTATGCTTGCCTTATACGCCTGGAAATTATAAATTAAGCTACAATATAGCCCACCACCTTAATGTGAAAATTATCCATTTTTTCCCATCTTGGTTTTGAGAAATTTAACAGATTTGGATGGTAACACTGACTTTGGCTTTTGTGTCAGCATTTAAGCACTGTATAAAAATAATGGCTGAATTGATTGTTGTCTAATATTTGATTTTGTTATGGCCATAAAGGACATACTTTTGAAATAAATTGTCCTTCACAGCAATAGCAGATGTGGATCTGGTCTGTCCTTTACGGATGCCCGTATTTTTGTGGGGATAGGCAAGAGAAGAAAGCGAATCATTCTTGGCAACAACTTTTTATAAGGTAATCTTGTGATGATGATATGAAATGATTTGGGTCTTCAAGAACAGTAACTACTTTAATGGGTGTCTTATTTAGTGTTAGCTGTAGTCGTAATTTAAATTTATTGGGCTAATGATCTTCTTTAGTCTTTAAGGTATGTTGTGTTATTCTTGTAATGAAACACAAGTCCAAATCTGAATTAGTCTGTCAGTTTAAAAAATGTTGGGCTTATTGAGGTGGCTACCTGACCAGGTACCTTTCAGGTCAGCATTACCTGACCACTAATGCTTGCTACCACCTTTTGGTAAAGCATTAGTATAAATTGAGAATATAAAGTCTTAAAATGTGCTTGTGCAGACACTTTTGCTTGAGAGCCCAAGTTCTTGAACGTCTGAGGGCAGTTTGGGTTATAAAAAGATTTTATGTGGCCTCAAGACTGTGAAGTCTTATAGTCGTTTTCTTTGTGAGCTTTTTTTTTTTTTTTATTTAAATTTTTAAAATAGATTCCTTATTCTAGACCATCCCATGATATATAGTCATCTGGAGAACAGATGCTGAATTCTGCCCTTTCTCTAATGTTATGCTCTGAAACTGCCATGGTTTCTCCTTTACAGTTAGAAATACTAATAAAATAACTAATGTGGGACCCTGACATAAGCTTCCTTGCCCTTACTTCTCCATTTTATGTTTGTGAAAAAGTTACTAAAGCTATTATTTCTGGTTTGCATTTATGGGCTCTGAAAATACAGCATATTTTACATATTCCAAAATTTCTGTGATTGTGGCTGAAAAAAAATACAAATCTCTTTAGTCTGTAGATAATTTCTGACTTCATTATAGTCCTATAGGAACAACAAAGCTTAAAAATTTGTTTGAAGCAAATTTTGGATTAATGGGGGAGCAGTGGATAGCAAAATGGTGTATTATAACTCATGCATTTAAAATTTGACATGTGATAGAAGTTGTGAAAACCATGGAATTTGGAGCTGCATAAAAATGTATATATTCTTATTTGAAGTAATTACATCTATAGAGTTTCTAATTGGATCCAGTGACATAGTACACTTGTAGTTCTTCCCCTACCCTCGCCAACGTTAGGTCCTTTCACAAGTACTTCTGTTCTCCTCTTTCCTACTGTTTCTTTGCGGGTGAGTGACCTGCTGGCTTCATTTCCCTGTCTCAGTTCGGCACAGGCACAATCAAATCATCTCAACTGGTGACCCTTCTGACAAGGAACTGCAGAAATGAAGCTACTTTATCCACTTTGAATCTGACACGTGTCCCACAGGGTTATATTGGGATTTCTGAGGTGCAGGGCAGAGAGAAGTAAAAGTTTGCATAATTCTGAAAAAAAATGCTGCTAAGAAAAGTTCTTGTGAAAATATTGTTTTATTCTGGGATCATCTTGCATTTAAAGTAGTACAAACTTTTAGCTAGAGAAGTTCCATCTTGGTGACCTTTTTAATTCAGATACAAAAATCACCCCATAACTCTTCAGTAAAACCTTAACAGGTAAGACCAGCCTAGGTACAAGAGCCTTTCCCCACCAGCGTACACTGGCATCACGCATTTACTGTAGCTCCAATTAATGGTAGTAGAAGTTACACTTGTAAATTCCCCCACTCATTAATGAGCGAACAGACCCCCTCCGTTCAGTTAACCATCTTCCAGTTACCTGGCACTTTCCCCAGCCCTTGTGAGATCTCAAATATTTAATTAAAGCCTTTCATATTTTTTTTTTTTTTTAACTTTTTTTTTCTTTCTCCCCCCACTCTCCTTCATTCAGTTTGTTGAGTTGTAATTCTTGTTGGCCTGATGCCTTGGCAACATTCAGCACTTCTAATTGCCTGTATAGTCTGGCCTAGTCATGGAGCCTTTTAACTTTCATTCAGGCTTCCAGCAATATCAGCCTCACTGGTCACAAGCTTCCCACTCAGGTTCCGTTCACAGCCCTTTCGCTGATTGCTTGTTATGTATTTAAAGAGCTCCATACTGTTTATTTCATTTCTTATTTGAGATAGTCTGTTTGCTTAATTTTTTTCTATGCTAATTTAATTTTAAACATATAGGGCTGTCTTTCTGGTCAAACAAGCCAGAATTTTGCATCCATATGTTACATTAAATAATAATAATACAACAAATAATAGTCAATGCTTTCCACTTCTATAATGTCTACCATTCAACGATCTCAAAGCATTCTTATTTTACAAGTGGTAAAATGGTGTCAAGAGACATGAACTACTTGTTAAACATTATGTATGACATCTGTTACGGAGCCAGACATAGGATCGAGTAGTTTGGTTTTGACTAATAGCAGTTAGTCTAGTAATAGCAGTATGCTATCATTAGGGTAAAATATGCTTCAACCGAATGGGCTGTACCCTTGTAGAGAATATGTATCATAGAGACTTTTGTTCTCAGAATATCACTCCCGTTGGTATATAAGGCACAGAACAAACAGTGGAACATAATGGATATTCATGTGGACCCTGTAAAGGTTAGTAACCCCTGTAGTTATAATGTGTGTTGGCCTCAGAGTCATTATTATTAATCACAAGAAGCCTTGTGCATTTTGTTTTGTGTGAAGATACAACATTCCCACTTCCCTAGATTTCAGTGAACTTCTGGCTTGCTATGGCTACAATAACCTGGTTACGTCTCTGCAGAGGTAATATACTAACGTTATGACCTATGCTAATATAATCTGCGTGTGTCCTATTTCACTGTTAAACAGTGGACAGAGGTCAGTTGAAAATGGTCACTACAATCTTTCATTTTTAAGGTTGCCCATGCCCAGTAGTCAGTCCCATGGGCTGTGAGGGCTACCAGGACCTCATCCATGACCAAGGTCACATTCCTTTGCATGATCACTCTGCAGGAGTCAGCAGTTGATCTCTTTAGTGCCTGCACTTGGCTTTTGGGATGTGAATGCTTATATTTGCTGTTATTACATACTTAAAGGAAAACATTAAATAAGTGTGTTCTTCTTCCCAAGGTCAGACAGCAGAACACAAGGGCAAAGAAGAACCAATGTGATTGTATCAGTAGCGTATATGAGCAGGGGCTAGGTAACTAAAAAGAGGAGTTCACTGCTGGCTGGGGTAGGTACCCTAACATGGTGGTAAGCGTCGTGAAATGATCTTTCATAGATTTCAGGAGTGAAATTAGCTTAATCACTGTGGTGATACAAGGATTACCAGGGACTGCCTAGAAGTAACAAGGCTGACTGGAAAACTAGCTGCTGAGGTATGTAGAAGTATGAGGTTATACAATACCCTTGAAAGAAAAATCTTAAAATGGAATCTGGTTGTTTTCTTAAGAACAACTCAAACTGTGATCATGTCTGAAAAGCAGCATTATAAAAAAACCACTTTGCTACAAATACAAGGTTTCATTTGTAAAATAAATGAATTATTTTTCACGCTTTTCTTTGTTTGACCAGTATGTATTCTGAGCTCAGTGTTATGCATAGTGTGGTGCCCGTGGATGTGCTTGGGCTTCTCTTGGAAAAGGACTGTGTGGGCTTCTGAACAATAGCCTGCCAAGCAGTGTATCATGAATCCTAATTGTTTTAGATAACAGTTGTTCTTTTTCTTCAGCAAATACTGTTGTATCCACATTATTAACATAGATATGTATAGTCGTTTTGAAAATCATTCTCGGTTTGAAGAATTCTAATGCTTCATACAGTGATTATGCAAAAGTCTCATGTATAAGCAATACCGATGTTACTGGAAGCGCCTCATACAGAGTCCAAATATAGCAGATCAAATCAAAACTGTGCTACATCTTAAGCAACTGTTGACCCATTTCCATATCAAATTGGTTTCAGTCACAGAAGACTTTGCTTTTTCTTTTAGAGATATTTACTTGTGCTGCACTAGCTCAAGTACAGTAACAGCACATTTTATTCTAAGGTCATTTAATAATTGGTCAATTGGTTTTCAACTTTGTTTATTAACAACTTTCTATTTAAGAGGCTGTCATAATAAAAGGTTTGTTCCTGCTCTGTAATATGTGAATGTGCCATTGGCTCCTGTAAAATCCATTGCCGTGATTCAGCACACGCAGGGAGCTGGTGCTAGGTGCTATGCCATGTGCAGGATGCCTACCAGTTGGCTTGATAAGCTCAGTCCTAAATAATCTGACTTAAATAAACTGTGGGGAGGAAATTCTATTTTAAAGATTTCACTTTTCCCTTGTTTATTCTTCTTTCTTTTTTTTTTTTTTTTCGGGGAGGGGAGAACAGCAGAATTAGTAGACTGTGGTATATCAGATAAAATTCAGCGATTGCTGTAAATAACTAGAGTAGGAAGAAGGTGAGTTGTTAGCGGTGTAACTTGTTTGTGTCACTTTGTTAGAACATTAGCAGTGTCTTAATATAGATTTCTTTTTTGGCTTCTAATGATACATTTGTTTCGCTGGGGAGGGGTTGGGGAGAATGTGCTACTGCTATTTTTCTGGCGTGAGCTGCTGTTCCCCTCCCTGGCTGCCGGAGCCCCCACACCGGGCAGCAGCGATCCCTTTACTGGGGCTTGCTGCCCAGCCCGGCTCCGGCTGCTGCTGTGTTCTGTAGGGATGCGCCATTGCGTGTGAACGTTGGTGTAGGCGATGCTGCCGAATAGTAAATCCCAGACCCATGTAATATTTTCAAGCGGGATGTATTTCTTGCAAGAAAGGTGTATAGCTCAGGCAAGCAGGCCAGCTGGGACCGCAGCAGGACTGCTAGTGCCTGTGCTCTAAATAAGCTGTTGTGTTGTATACTATCAAGCCACGCCTACAGAATTAATTGTGTAATATCAACAACACTTGAACATTTTCACTTCAAAATTTCAAACAAGTTTGCTTTTTTCCCAAGGGTTGGTATTTGTTTTGCTTGTTATGTGTGCTGTTATCTAACTTATAAACATGATTTAGAGTACAAATGTTACAGAAAATAATATTATTTGAAGAATAAATGTAATATGTTGTTTAGGTGATTTTGATACCTTAGCTGCAGTTCTGTGCTGAGGTCATACATTATTTTTTTTTTTGTCATCAGTAACTATACAGATGATTCAAATGTATAGGAATATAATTTGTAAGCAGAATATTTGTACTTTTGCAGTCTTTCCTTTGAAAAGTGGGTTCTAGCCACTTGGGAGAGCACCGCTGGTAACATCAGAGTTTTCTCTAAAAGCTACATTTCTTTTCTGAGGACATGGTTTCACATGCCACACCCCAGGTTTCTGATCCCTGTTAGCAGAAGCTACTGTTTCCTCCCCAAACTCAAGATCTGTATCAAATATAGAAACAAAACCGTGTGGTTTTATGTCTCGTGTCAAAGACGATGCCTTTAGAAAGCACAACTTTACGATGCCAGAGCAGGATACAATATTAGCTGATGGGCATCAGAATCTTATCTTTTAAAAGGTATATCCTAGCGGCAGAACTAGCCTAATTCAAACCTGGGAGCAGGCAGGTCACAGCCTGCTCCAGCCACCCTGGAGCTCCTGGTCCTCAGATGTGCTGAGCTCTGTATTCTTCATCTCTGGATGTAGAGTACCTGCAGGAACATGGGGCTGTTCAGGGACTGGTGGCCCATGAGACTTGCTGCCCAAACTGACAATAATCTGTAATGGGACATTTTCACATCACAGAATGCAGGTTTTTTGAAAATGGCATTTTTAATGGAGATAGTTTGTTTGAAGAAGCAAGAAAAGTCAAGTAACGTAGCTGATTCCCAGTCTAGTATTCCATATATTTCCATAACTGGACAGTTTTAGATCCTCCCTGGCTTACTGATACCCCTCTAAAGGCTGAAGGATGCAAGATTCTTCTTGCCTTGCTCCTTTCAGACGCTCAAGAAATCTGACGGGAACTCAAAAACTGCGAGGCTTTGAAGTTACTGTGCAAGCCAGGGCTTATCATCTCCTAGTTTTTCCGACTGAGTGGCCTATTATAACTGCCTCCACCACTGATTATCAGGCCTGTTTTAACTATGAATGTCTGTGATTAATAAAATTATTGTAACTATAGTTTTACAATGCCAGAGAAGTAAAATCTGCTTTTGAATTAGTGTTTTAGGATGTCTCTGGCTGCAGACTGTGGGTGTGCTGGGTGTATTTGAGAATTTTACGGTAAATACTGGTGAAGGAAAGCCTGAACCTAGGCTTTGTTATCCAGCCTTTCATGTCTGTAAATTCCAAATCTATCTGAAAGGAGAGAAAGCAAAACAAAGCCTTTCTTAAATCTTAGTGGTATTCTTCAGCTGGAATCCTGTTACACATCATCAGATACAAATATTGTTTTTAGTGAGCTCCTCAAATGATGGCTTTTTTAAAATGTTCCCCTGCACTTGGCAAAATCATAAAAAACCCCATGTAATTGAAAATTTCTTTGGAATAAATAAAACATAGCTGCTATTAGTATTTAGCTTTGTATATGATAAACTCTATTTGTGTTCAGGTTTGGTGATGATGTAACTTTGAGTCACTCTTAAATCAGAGACATGGGTCTGAATCACAGCTAAACAAGCCACATTTTTCTTTTTTTTTTCTTCAGGGATCTTCAGCCTGGCTTTGTTCAATGAAACTGAATATGCCACATTAGAGCACAAGCAGATGATTACCAACAATGTTTATTGATGCTACCACTAAGAGAAAATGGCAGACTGATATAAAATAAAGAGACTTAGCAGATGGGATATTGGCATTTGAATTGGTTAAAATAGATTACTGATTTTACCCCAAACCTGCCCTTTTATGAATACTACAGTATTGTTGTTTGTTGAGTAACTGTAAATCATATTTATCTTTATAAAATTAGTTCCTGTTGCAGACCCAGACTATTTATTATTATGTATGCAAATAATATTTTATCATCAGGGAAATCTAAAGTAGTGGATCCTTGTTAGAGCTCCTGTCAGCACTGCCTTTAGACATAAGGTGTTAGCATGGGAAGTTAGATTAAAAGAAACATTTATAGTTTCTAGGCATCCTCTCTCAACATAAAACAGCAAAACCAGATCTGCAAACATAATTCAACACATGGCTCTAATTGAAATCAATGGAAATTAGAAGCAATATCAAATAGCCTGCCTTTCACTAAACCTCCGTGACTGAGAAGTGCTGAGAACTACATGAGCCTGAAGAGGGGTTCAGAAAGCCCATCTAAGGGCTAGAGCTGTGACCTGCCTGAAGTCTGCTCAAAACAAAATGCAAATGTGGAATAGGCCTAGGATAGGTGTAAGAACGTAGTAGAGTTTAGGCTGAGTCTGGCTCTAGGTGCCTCAATGAGGCTGTAAGGTATTGGTCATGGTAACTCTCACAGACTCCATGCTAGCGTGAGCAGGCATGCGATGATTAATTAGTTATTTGGTTTTAACATCTAGCATTTTTGTGCTATGAGTACCCAGCAAGCTCTGCAGGGTCTGTCTTCATTATCGGTAACCTTTTATCTTTGGTCATGGTATGTTCTTTACGTGTAGGTCACCAGAAGGGTCCTGACTCACCCGTATTTGCTCTGGTGACTTTTTGCACTGGATACAGTTCTTGATGTATTTGAATTAACAGTGACCCTCAGTATCCAGGATGATTCATCACAATTGCCAATGCATATTTATAGCAGCAAAAATTCATTCAGTGCTAGTCAAGGAAATCATGTGTGAATTTAAGTCCAGTTGGCAAGGTAGTACAGTATCTGAAATGTTGGCTGTGCAGCAGCTGTCATTCTATGCCAATCTATTCTATCATACAGTAAGCAGGTGGCTCACACATATTGTTTTTACTACATATCATTTTAATTTTGCAATGTCTCACTGAAATAGGAAATGTGTGCTACTGATTTCAATAAGATTTTCTTTATTGAAGCCAGGAAAGCATGTTAATAGCATGCAGCAATTTACAGTGTAGTTGGAGTAATACAGCAGCTGGTGAACCTGTTTATTCCCTGTGGCTGTAGTTGTGTATCAGTCTTAAGTGTAGCTAATTAACTTCTATTCATTAGGGATTTTACATAAATTCAAGCAGAAAAGAGAATACAAGCCCCAAACAGTTTGTGTTCCTTCAGCACCCTTTTGTGATGCCGTACTGCGGCAACCCGTCTCCTCTGGTAGACATTTGTTGTCCTCAGGCCAGCCGAGGGAGACTCTGTGCTCTTCCATATTTCTGAGACTGGTAATTTTTTTATGGCTTCTCTGCTGAAGGAAATGTCTTTATTGCAACGCTGCATGCTAGTTGTTGTGTGTGATAATGATGTCTTGATGTATTGTAAATAACAGTTTTCACATTACAGCCCTTTCGTGTTTCTCTGCTCATCAGCGCTGGTGTTTGTGTAGGTCAGGTGGAGCTGGCAGGACAGGGAGTAGTGGAGTCCAACTATGGACAGTCTCTGATTCTGGTATTTGATGATCTTCTTGGCTTGCTTGATTCTCAGTGTATTTCTTAGCTTCACCTTATTCTGATTAGGCAAGTAAAATCTTCTTTCAGAATAAGCAGTATCTCCTACTCAATATTTGTTTCCATTTATGATTTGGTTTTTTGTTTGTTTGTTTTTAATTTTCTAATATTTATTGACCTGGGAGGATATCTTGCTTGGTCTAACTGTAACTCCTATTCACATTACAGAAAGTTCTTAGAAGATACTTTTTTTCATGGAAATTACTGTCAATAAAACTGATAATGCATTTCCCCCCCCCACCCTTTGTGAGTTATTTTTTTTGCTTTTCACTCACAGAGGATGTTGGATAGCAGAACCCTTATTTTGGCGAAGTGTTTCAAAAGTACCAGGGAATACACTTGTATTCTCTGAGGGCTTTTTTATGTTAAAATAAACAAAACACCCACTCAAAAAATAACAAAAATAACTAATGGGATCAGGGAAGGAGAAAAATAGAGAATAAAGGGATATAGTATATATGGGTTTGCTTCTCATCCCTTAGGCTGTAATGTCTCTGAATTCAAGATTTGCATTTTGGTGCAGATGAGGTTTTCCACAGATAAGCCAAAAGGCAGTGATAACCTACCTGACTTTTCCTAATGGCTTGTGCCTCTTCTCTTGTCCCGTTCTCTTTGTGTACACTTTGTCCTTTTCTCACTTGCATATATTTGCTGCATTTCTTTTCTTGTTCCCTCTGGCTTTTTCTTTTCTCCTGTGCCCTGCAAACTCCTTTCACTGTCCCTTCCTCTCTGCTATTGACTTCTATATTTATTATGGCTGTGACAGTAAACTAGTTCATGTATCATTTTATGCTGAATATCCAGTTCCTCTGAAAGCCTCGCTGTGAGTTTTCCAAAACAGATTTATTGAGGCTGAAGATGAGACGAATCGAACGATCAACATCATCCTCTCTTCTAAAATGCGACTATTTCTATGACTTAATAAAGTATCATTCCACTGCATATCACACTACTTGGGTGCTCTGGTACTGCAGCTCCCTGCAGTTGTGTCATTTGAACACTGAGTGGCACTAAAGCCCATGTCACTGACAACACAAGGTATTCTAAAATAGGGTCTAACTCAGGAGGATGCAAACTGCTAGATAATATATAAGAGGGTTTTTGTATGTCTGGGAAGAGAGATTTTATAGATGCAGACCTGTAACAGGCGTTACATATCTTTGACGTGTTGCCTCTCCAGTAATTTTTGAGGAGGAATTTATCTGAAGTTTTGCTTCTGAAACCATTGAAGAAGTATAATTCTGACCATGATGCCGACTTTTTTTTTTTTTTTTAAATTAAGTTACTTAAATTCTTAGCCAAACAGGTTCAATATATAAAAGAGAGAAATTACTCTGAAAGTCCTACATCAACATGAACTTAAAAAAAGTGTCTTGGTTTGTTTAGCTCAGAGGAGCTGCAGAGAAATGTCCAGTGCCATAAGTGTTACTGAACAATCTTGGTTTTTTTCCTAAAAATTATGTATGGGCAATAATTCACATTTTGTAATACCCCGTTGTTCTGATGAAATTTTGCTCAAAATTTCATAGTTGCGGCCCATCTCCCACTTACTCAAAAGGTAGTTTGATCAAAGGATCAAATGGGTCACTACAACCCCAGGCAGCGCTACAGGCTTGGGGAAGAGTAGCTGGAGAGCTGCCTGGCAGAAAAGGACCTGGGGGTGTTGGTCAACTGTCATCTGAACATGAGCCAGCAGATACAGGCCAACAGCATCCTGGTCTGTATCAGGAAGTAGGACTTGGGAGGTGATGGTCCGCTTCTACTCAGCTCTGGTGAGGCCCCATATCGAGTACTGTGTTCACTTTTGGGCCCTTTACCACAAGAAAGACATTGAGGTGCTGGAGTAGGTCCGCAGAAGGACAATGAAGCTGGTGAGGGGTCTGGAGAGTAAGCCTTATGAGGAGAGGCTGAGGGAGCTGGGGTTGTTCAGCCTGGAGAAGAGGAGCCTGAGGGGAGACCTTATTGCTCTCTACTACTACCTGAAAGGAGGTTGTGGAGAGGCGGAGGTTGGTCTCTTCTCCCAAGTCACAGGCAATAGGACAAAAGGAAATGGCCTCAAGTTGCACCAGGGGAGGTTCAGATTGGATATCAGGAAAAAGTTTTACACTGCAAGGGTTACTAAGCCTTGGGATGGGCTGCCCAGGGAAGTGGTTGAGGCACCATCCTGGAGGTATTCAAAACACAGGTTGACATAGTGCACAGTGCTTTTTTTATCAGAGTTAGGTTGACGGTCAGACTAGATGATCTCAAAGGTCCCTTCCAACCTAGACAATTCTATGATTCCATCTCAGTCTTCCTCTGAAAAAAAATGGCTCAGTTATATCTGTTTTTGTTGTAGTAATGCTGTTTTTTTGTGGCTAGTTCATGACCTGAATGTTACATTCAGTTTTCAGTAAGAGTTCAAGATCATCTGTGTTTTAATTGAACAAAACACCTGGGACTTGACCCTTGGCAGCTGCACTTTGTGTTTAGCGATTTTTACTGGAGCTCAAGTCTGGGCCAGATTTGGTACATTGCCCTTGTTCATTGTGCCAAGGACTAGACCATACTCCCAGCTCTGACCTGAAATGCTGGAGGTGTGGCTGTAGTGTGTGCTTAAGAGTGATACTCTGGAAAACCACCAATTTCAGACATAGTGTGGTTGTGCCATTTCAAAGTGTGACTTCAACGCAGTAAACGTGTCAGGCAAATTAAGCTAATATAAAAATCACTTCTATTCATCTCCTTGCTTATTTTCAATCTTCTATGACACTGCAGCCATTGGGATTTATTTAATGTTGGTGGACTTAATCAATTTCTTAGTTTCCCATAAAATCTGTTCTGGCTTTTAATGCTTTCTGGAGAGTGACAGGACACGTGCTAATATCAGCATCTTACTGGTTTTTTTACTTGATCAAATTTACCTCAATCATTGAATTGTGTATACAAATGTTGTGTCCTATTTATCTAGTATTAGTGCGCGAATCAGATTGTGCATTACTAATTGCAGGTAGTACCTTATTTCTCTTCACAGCTGGCAGATGGTTGGTAGGTTCAGAAGGATTTTAAGTGGGCGGGGGCAGTTTAGTGGCAAGCGTTTCTTTTAGTCACCTTTCATCTGTGCACTGTGGCACTGCCTCGCTTCTTCACACCTCTTTGAAGCTGGTAAGAACTTCTTCCAGTTAAGTGAAACTGAGCCAGCTGGACATGGTCTGGCATCACTTGGAAAAGTTAGCAGTTTACTTAATGGTCTACCTACACTTGGAGGGGAAAAAAACCTTAACTTTATGTCCAAACACAGCTTAAGGTAGAATTGTAATTATAAAAGGCTACTGTGTCCTGAGCTGATTTTTGTCAGAGATGGATAGATAAACTTAAATCCACCACAGGGTCTTTCAACTCTGTGGTTTGCATTAACTTTTTCACTGACTCTGTATTTGCGATATGGGAAGGTGAGACTTTGGAATTTTGGTAAGACATGCTCTTTTCCCATCTCTGAGCCTTTTCAGCTGTGCAGAAAGGGCCTTCTGCAAGCTGACCACCTCTTTTGCAGTGTCTGGCCACTCGCTAGCAAGTATCATAAGCACAACCGGTATCAATATATTTTCTGTTGAAAACGTCTCATAATGGTGCCATGGAAGAAGAATAGTTAATAACTTGATGCCTTGCATTCATACACCACAAAGATAGTATGTTTTTGTTGTATTTTGCTGCAATGAAAGAGAGAACTGTATAAATAAACAAACAAATTCAATCTTGGCTGCATGGTCCCTGTTAAATAGGGGGTCTGGATCTTAGAGAGATGCCAGACAAGGTTCCTATTTTAATGTTGGTCTCTAGATGAAATTTCCAGATTAGTTATATATGATTGAAAAACTCATTCCTATGTTTCTATTGCATAATGGTTATCAAGTTCCTATTCAAAATTGGGAATATTTTTGATGTTTACTTGTTCTACAGTGGCAGATGAGAGTTACTGCAGGGACCCTTATGTCAAGTGTTCTGATGAACTTGTCAGGCCTCCATCTGTGGTTAAATGACTGGTGTATTCTTGTAGCTCTGTGTGTCACGCTTCAGATAATTCACTAGTATATGGAGTTTCAGGCAAATGTGGAATTGCCTTTTCATGTGACTCTAAGGCTCTATGCTCTAAGGCTTGTGGCTTTGCACAGTTACCAAAAACTGTGGAAAAAAAATACTTTGCAGATTTGGAAAGCTGTACTTGTGATGTAATTACAATTGCTTTAAATTACCATAGATATTGGCAGTATCCCTTCTGTCTCAGAGGTTCTTCATTTGGATACTGAATTCTTTCTTTCCTGACAGCAAATTCGTTAATAGTTGGAG
The DNA here is from genome assembly GCA_013400055.1 of Nycticryphes semicollaris. NCBI lineage: Eukaryota > Metazoa > Chordata > Aves > Charadriiformes > Rostratulidae > Nycticryphes > Nycticryphes semicollaris. The sequence continues at coordinate 672,813 of VXBJ01005165.1, forward strand.
AATATTTTTTATTTTCCTTTTATTTAATAACCCCAAACAGGTATTTACCATTCCACATTGTGAACATTTTTTTCATACATAACCCAGCTTGGTGATACTTTGTCATTCCTGAATAGTTCTGCCTAGAAATTGGGTAATTTATTACAGACGTTTCACAAGGAGGAGAGAAATGTCTTCTATTAAATTGTTTTTTACTACCTCTAGGCATTAAATCATACTCTGTAGTGATTGATGGTAGCCTTGTGATTTGGACAAACAGCAGCAATCAGCTAAGGTGAAAATGTACTCCTCTCACCTGGGGGCTTGTTCGTGAGCTAAAAAGAAATGGCAGAACTTGTGACAATGTTACTCGCAAGGATATCTTGGACCTGAGTTCTTTTTGAGATACAGACTTTTTTCTTTTTCCTTACTGGAAGATCTGTTTATTTTTTTAAATAAAAATTAAGTATTAAATAGAATATTAGTAATTACACATAATAACTTCTTTACAATTTTTCTAGTCATGGGGAAATGGTGAAGTTTCCCTGCCAAATTTTTTAAACCCCCTTTCAGTAATTTTGATTTTTTTTTGAAGCTGAGCTACAGAATCATACGTTGTGATCATTTTGTTTGCTCTTTTTGAATGATCTGAAAACAGAAAGCATCCTGAAAGATCTTAAAGGGAAGTGCTCCTCAGTTATGCTCAGCATGTCTGTTAGGCTGTCATAGTTGTTACTGGGCAAAAGAAAGTTAAGACTTCCAGTACTACCAGTTTCCCCAGAGGTAGACAGCTATTAAATAAACTTGCAGTGTACTTGGTGTTACTACAGTTGTGCTGCCTGCATCTTAGTTTTAGGCTCCAGTATGAATGTGTATGCTGCAACAATAGAAATGTAGTTATATTCTCTGAAATAACACCAAGAAATATAATGAAATGTAAATTATCTCCAATACTAGGAGCATTGACATGCAGAAAAGTGCTCTTTCCCCTAAACAGGTTAACCTCCTGCAAACCCTAACAATTCAAGTGATTTAACGTATTTGAGTTATGTAGTTATGTAGTTGTATCTTGGCCTGAGGATGTGAGAGAAACAGAAATCTGTATGGAGAGGAAGCACATCTCTTAGTGTGGTGGGAAAAAATGTGTGTGCTTCTGAACTTGTAATCTTTCCATTAGATCTAGCAAGAGGCAGCAAAATTCAAGCAAAATGTAGATTTTACAAAAAAGGTACAGGTATGGTGCCAGACATTTGAGATGGGAATTTCTTGTAGCTGAGACCTGTAACGTTATTCTGATGACCATTGGTTCTTGGCGTAGGGCAGAGTGATTTGTTCTCATGAAAAAGTTTTGGCCTCTACACTCTTTCTAGTCTATCTGTTTTGAGCGCTTCATGGGGTACCTGGGACAAGCCTTGCACTCTTGGTAGCCTACTTGTCTCAGCGGCAGCATACCACGGCTTCCCCATGTCATAGTTTCCTCTTTGTGAGAACCAGGGCACTGGATGAAAAACAGTACAATGGGCTTGTTTTGATACGCGTATGTCAGAGTGGGAACCATGGGAGATGAGAAGCAGTCATTGGTCCTTTAGATAGTTTAGACATTAGTGTCTAAGTTGTTTGAGATGTTGAGCACAGCTTATGACGTAATTCTGATTAAAACCAGCCCATCACTGTTTCAAGACATGCAACCTGATGCCAACGTCAAATTACACAGAAGCGTACATTTCCAGCAGTGCAGTTCAGTGTGATATTTATGCTTGATGGAAGCTTCAGGTGATCCTGATAACCTCCCTTTCACTCTAATATGCTTTCCTGTGTGCAGTGAGAGTATTAGAGGAATTCTGGAAGCTTTGGCAGCTTCTGGTCCTGTCAGCAGATGCTAACATATTTTACCTGTGTCAATGCGTTGGCTGGTTTTTTTTTAGGAACAGGCTACAATTCCTCATAGCGGAGCGCTAGTGCGGGCTTTGCTGGGTGCACCACAATGGCTGGGGACTGGGTTTACATCTGTGTCCTTACACTTACAAACCCACCAATAATGCAGAAATGGCAAAGAGATTACATGTACTAAATGGATTGTGCAGCTTTTTTTAAAATCCCTTAATGGGCTTAAAGACCCTATAAATAGATGAGATACAGAAACCCCACACTCATTGTCTTAGAGATCCACAGACATGCAGATAAGATTTTTTGAGAACTTTTATCTGAGTTCTCTACTGCTCTGGTAAGAGTTTTTACAAATCATCTTATCTATGCATTTAATGTCACAAAATAATCCCTGTAATATTGGCATATTAGTACTTCTCAGATTTCTCTTTGTATTTTGAATTTTAATCTTACATTTTTTTCATCTTGAGGAGGAAAGTATAATTGTATTTGAACTTAATTTTTTCTTTTCTCAACCAAAATTTTTGAGCTCAGTTCTGTGGTTGGTATGTTTAACTTCTGCCAAAATCGGATAAAAAGTGGAGTTCAGACTTTATGCTGATATTCACTCTGTAAATGGTCTCTCATTTCCATGTGTAATGCAAGACATCTTAAGGGTTGCTATGACAGTGTTAGATGTGTCAGCTGTGGCTATTGGTATCTAAGCAATTTGCATGAAATCCTTCTGAAGGCATTGGAGAAGAATAGGTACTCATAGATCATGATTCACCTCAATGTTTACCTTAGGAAGAGATAAATTATAGCTGAGAAATGCCTTTTTTTTTCCTCTACAAACTGTAAAACGAGTCTAGATTTATCAGAGAAATTTAGAATATCAATTCTCTGAGTATATAATTTGAAAAGACTCCTATGGGTACTGGGGGACCCAAACCAGAGACTTGTTATGTCAGATGTGACTTTGTAAGTGATGAGCAGAGGAGAATAATCACATTCTTGTACCTGCTGGCTGTGACCTTGCTAATTCAACTCATAAAGTAGGCCCATCCCGGATATGGGACTCTGCACTTCCTGTTAAACTTCATGAGGTTTCTGTCAGTCCGCTCCCATTTTTTTGAGGTCTCCTTGAATGGCTACTCCAGTGTATCAACAACTTGCCCCAGTGGAATGCCACTCCATGTGCTTCAGGAAGACTCATTCTGTCCCATCATCTCAGTCATCAGTGTTAAATACTTGAAGCATTAGACAGGATCAGCACCAAAATTGACTAACTGGAGATGGGCACAACTTGCAGCTGGCTGCAATTAGATTTTGAACCACTGACCACTAACCTCCAGGCCAAAAGGACCATCCAGCTTCTCACTGACTTTGTGGTTCACGCATCCAGTTCATCATTCCTCCCCAGTTTCTCTGCAAGACTGCTATAAGGGACTGCATTGAAAGCCTTGCTAATGTCAAGGTGGATGATGGTGCTTGCCCTCCCCTTGCCTACAAATAGAATCGTATCATAGAATCATTTAGGTTGGAAGGGACCTTAAATATCATTGAGTTCCAACCCCCCTGCTACAGCCAGGGACACCTCCCACTAGACCTGGTTGCTCAAAGCCCCATCCAGAACTTGAATCTTCCAGGGATGGGGCCCTAACAACTTCCCTGTGCAACCGTTTCCAGTGCCTCACCACCCTCATAGTGAAAAATTTCTTCCTAATATCTAATCTAAATCTACTCTCTTCCAGTTTGAAGCCATTACCTCTCACCCTGTCACTACATGGCCTTGTAAAAAGTCTCACTTCAGCTTTCTTGTAGGTACCCTTCAGAGGGACATTTCATTTCGAATGACAATCAGGTTGGTTAGGCCCAATGTGCTTAGTTTAGTTCTGAGCTGTAGGACAAATGCTCTGAAGTAGTGTTGCAGCTTACAGAATGTGAATCACTACCAGTTGTGTATCGGGATCCCCACTATATTTTTATACTATTGTCACTATTATCAATAGTGACATGAAACACAGCTCTACCACATAATGTGTAGCCTTCCTAAGGGAAATCTGATCTGGTGGAATTCTTACAAAACCAAGGAATTGTTATCATTGACTTCAGCAAGACCAGTAATTCAGTAAAGGTCTCACTTTCTATGTCCTAATTACCTGACTGTTGGGAAACGTGGGTGAATTTGCTCTCTTTGGAGAATGTAAATACTTTCAAGTGAAACGTATTTACCTGTAAAGAGAATAGTTACTACTTTGTAGTAGTAACTATTTTAGTTATTACTTTGTAGTAACTAAAGTATTTTAGTAGTTACTACTTTGAGGTAACTATTGTACTATGTGTGAAAGAAAGCAATTGCAAGTCAGCGGAAATTCTTTACAAATCCCTATTTTTGATTGAAGTTGGCTACTTCAGTAAGGAACGTACTTTCATCTGACATAGCCCATTCGAGTGTACTGGAGCTGTGCTGGTTTGTACCATACTGTTGGTCTACTACTTGTGAAATTGCAAGCCAGTCAGGATCTTGGATTCTGGATTTCAGGTAAGATATTTTTTTCTGGAAATGTAGCATGTGAAAAAATATTAAAGGGGCATGTATTTTTGTTTCACTAGTAGGTCACTATTATTATTTTGCCAGCAAGAAAGTTGAGGCACAGCAGATATTTTTACGGTATGTAGTGGTTAGAACAACAAAGCTGACAAAGTGGTATTTTGAAACATAGGAAGCACTTTTAAAGCCAATGCTATCATCTTTCTCAATAATGTGTTATACGTGGATATAGTTTTTGTGAAGAGCTAGAAACTAAGAAACTAGTAAAACACGCTTACAATGAACACTTCTCATGTTGTAGGATTTCTAAAGTATTTGTTGTGCAAATCTTGTGTATGGCATGAAGGCTGCTCAGGCTGGAAGGAATACGTGATTCGAAAATCTGGTAAGAGTTGTGTTCATTCATTTTTATTTGGTATCTCAGAGTATGCTCCCAGAGGAGGTGAAAGTAATAGCATCTGCTGAAAGAACTCCATGATACTAGGCTCAGGATCCCATCAAAGGTGATGGGTAGAGAAAGGAGTTAGATTGCCTACTCCATAAATTGCCTGTAGCACTGGTTTGAGGAACTTCAGTGTTGTGTACAACCTAGAGCAGGATTATTTTGGAATATTTGAAACTTTAGTAGGATTTTTTTCAAAATTTTAATTAAGAAATGACTTAAGAAATGTTTGGTTGGTTGTTTTTTTCCTTTCTTTATATTCACCTGTGTTGAATGAACTTTGTATTCTGAAAATTTGAGGAGGAGATGGGTGTTTTTTCTGCCAGGAGTAATTGATTTGGCCAAAGTGGTGTTGCAAACAAACCCCTGAGCTGCCTGCCAATCAAGACAAGGTTGAGAATCCCAGTAGTTGGGATAATGTTTCTTACCCAAGCTGTAATGAGAAAAATGGATTTTTCTTTCATCTAACAATATTTCCGGCTCTCTGATGGGGACTGTTCAGTGTCTGACAAGGGCAGTACATCGCAAAGTTACTTAATAATTTCAGAAAATACTGTGTTAGTACCTAAGGCTCTAAGCTCATCAGTGGTATAATCAGAAATAAAATACAAGTCCCCTGAGTTTCAATCTAATCTTCTACACCTGGATCAAAAAGTATCTACCTTCCTTAATATGTGGCCAGCTTACAAAAGCTTCATGCCATCAGCCTTTTGATTAAACAAAGGTTAAGTTTGTTCATCAACATTTCAAGGAAACAAAAAATGATTCAGGCTTTAATTGTATTCTGTATGGAAGCACTTACCATACTGACTTCTTTTTAATGTGACAGAAAAATCGTAATTGGTACAGGCTTAAAAAGATAAAAATTTTGAGGGGAGAACTTATTGCCACAAAAGTTGATAGTGGAATTGCCATGGACTCCACAGAGTCTGGACTGCATCTTTTGGTTGGTATTGTTAGGCTTGCCTGGGTTTATATCAACTTAAGTACATCCTACAGAAATTTTTTCTTACATTGTTTTCTTGTTCCTGACACTAGGAAATTAATTTGCGGTTTTACTTGAAATACACATACCAGTAAAAGGTTGAAAATAAACCATCTTTTAAAGTTTTCTCTTTATTAAAGGAATATTTTTCAGATTAATTTGCACTAACCCTAGTCCTCTCATTGTCCAGTTTTGAATATTGTGTGAAATTGTTCACTCTGCTGCTAAAAACCACTGTCAGCCTTGTGAATGCATCTTATTTTTGAATTATTATGGTAGGTAGAGCAGAAGAGAGACATAAAGGACTGAATTAAATAGACTTCAAACATTTCTACTATAGGTTCTCTTTAAAATGTGTATGCAGTTCTTTTGTTTAGTTTTGTAACTAAAAAAGCTTAGCTCTGAAAATCTGATGAATTTTTGAGAACTGAGTCTCAACTGCAAGAATCAATTTGGTTACCTTTTATGCTGAAACTGTGGAAATACTGAGTTGACTCGTGTACAGAAGCTGTTAAGTGTTCTTTTGGTGTGAATCTCATTGTTAATTCTATGCTAATCTGATTTTGGAGCAAGTAGTGGAGACCCTGGCATGGGACCATGGTAAGTTAAAGGAAGCAAGTCATCCTAGGTGTATGTGTTAGGAAGGGTAAGAAGAGCCCGTACTTGAGACTCCCTGAAAAAGTGATGACTACGACACCACACTAGCTAAATACTCTTCTGGTATTCCTTTCATATGTAATCATCACTTTTTAGCTGGCTGAGACAAAGCCAAACTCTGTGTAAATGCTGTGTCCGAATCTAACAGCTCAGGCCTGCTGTAGACCTCAGACTCTGCACTGCTTCAGGGACCCACGTGGCTTGTGTGCAAACAAGTCTAGTTCTCACGGCTTAGTGCTTCTGTTTCTGGGATTAACACAGATAGCTTTGGTGTCCTTGATCTATATGCAAAATACTACTGTTCATAAATTGTACACATCTCGAAGCATAGTTGTTTTTATGAAGTGGTACATAAGTACCTATGGAATAGCTATTGGCTGAAGTTTTGTGCCTTTTGCTCAATCACAATAAAGCCCTGTGATCCTTGTGATCTGTTACTGAGGCTGGTAGACCCCCTACTGAAGTGCTTATAGTCTAAGGCAAGTGACAGACAAAGGATACGTGTAGGATTTAAAAGGTGAAAGTAGCTACATACATTTCATAATATTTACTTTAGTATGTATTTACAAACTTGAAGTATTGCAAACAAATAAAACCACAGCCATCCTCATCTATCCTTCCTAGTAACCATGATCTGACTCTGTAGGTGCCCTTGTTAGGAGCTCTCCTTGTGGTGCAATGCTTAAGGGAATGATTGTGTTCCATGATGTGGAAAACAGGATGATCCAGAGGTCAAAGGCATATAGTCTGGCTTCAGAATGACGCATTGTTAAGGAAAATTTTGGAATATTGTGGAGTTTCTGTACAAATTCGAATAGGTCAGAGCAGTTATGATGATGATACAAAGTCTTCTTCTCTTGCAGTAACGAGTTAGAAGCACTATAGAGGAAGAGAAATATTAACACAGTACCTACCTATATAAAGAAAATGTTCCTAATATTAGAGGACTTTGTGGGCTAGAAATAAGAGATGTAGTAAGATCCAACGACTTATAGCTCAAACTAGACAAATGTTGTCTGTAAGATGCATGTTTAGTTATAGTTTGTCGTTAGAATAACTAAGCAAGAAGCAGCATATTATCCCTTCTTTGCAGGTTTTAAATTAAGATAGCTTAACCTTTTTTAAGGATTATTTAGGTCAGTGACTAATCAAGGCCTGATTCAACATATTTTATTTAGAAAGTCTGATTAAATGGATGATATGTCTAAGGAATTTCACTTGAAAAATAACCCAGAAAGGGTAGCTATCTTAATAATTAGCAAGCTAATGTATTGATTAATTTTATGTATTATTTTGTTTTACTAAGAACCTTCAACAACTGATTTTTTTTTTAAATAGTATTCTCTAATATTAACTTAGCAAATAGCAAAAATCAAAGGCCCATCTTAGAATCAGAATACCATATAATTCATAACCTTTCATAAATGATCCATTTTGGAGAAAATTAAGGAAGTAGCAAATATTTGGTGCTCTTTACCAACACAGATTGTCTCACTGTGTTACAGGAGTTGTAGGATTGGGCTTGTGGACACAGACATATTTCATTGGCATTACTCTTTTTTGGCCGAAGGATGTGAGAAGTTATATTAGTGAGACAATTATTAGAATACTTCTTGCAGTTATGATGCCAATAGAAAAAAAAAGAGATTATGTTGCAATCGAAGAATGCACCCCAATGAGCACTGAATATTTTTGGATCATAATTCAAATTAAATAACTGAGAGTCAAATAATTTCAGACAAAGTATATTAGCAAAAGAAAGAGCCATTACCATTTTCCAATGAAATGAGAAACATAACTGAGTACCACCTGTCACAAAGGCAGTACAAAGATCCAGATGGTTATTTATTTTCAGATAGGGAGGAAGAATGGAGAGAGGAAAAATTGCTGCCAGAATTTATGAGTTTTTTTCCCCTCCCCTTTGTTACCTTTTTGTCAGAATAGTTTCCCTAATTACACTGAAAAAATTTTCTTAGAAATAGATTGTATCAATGGGATGTTCCTTTTGATATCTGAAAGCAGTTCACTTTATTTTTTTCAGTAGCATGAAATGCAGTTTGAGAGGTGCATCCATAACTATTTCATCTTGTACAATCAAGAAGACAAAAATAGAGTGAAAGGGATTTTGGCTGCTTGGTAGTGATTTCTTTTTCTCCTGAAGCTTGGAAATTAATTTGCAATTATACTTCAAATAGAAATACCTGTAACAAGCTGAAAATAACCAGCAATTTTGAAAAAATGTTTCACTTAACTAAATATTTTTATGATAAATATGCACATCATGAATGTTTGAACTAATGTGTGTAGTGCATACATTTTATTTACAAGTGTATTCGAGGCTTGAGCTTAGGCAGGAATCAAGAGAGAGCAAACTGATCTAACCCTAGTCCTTTCTGATTTTGAATATTGTGTTGAAATTTTTCACTGTGCTGCTAAAATCTACTGGCAACCTTGCAACAAGGCAACCTTGTTAGATCTGACAGAATACAGGAATACAGGTTCTTTTTGGAATCAAGAACATGGTGAGAATATTGGACATAGTTGTAAATGAGTGTATTGGGTTTCAAGCATATTTCTCCTATGGGGACATTTTAAAGTAAGTAGTTCTCATGTTCAGTTTTGTAACTAACAACTGTGGAAATCAAAAGTTCACTCTTGCTTAGTAGCAATTCTCCCCCTCCCTGACCCCCATCCTGGTAGAGTGACATATTTTATGGCTGAACTGGGAGAAGAGCCAATACACCCAGGATGTCTTCCTAGAACAGGAATTGTATTTGGATAAATGGTTTAAATAAACCATTTATTTTAAAATATAGCTATATTTTGATAACAAAATGAAAACTTACAGAAAGGTATGACAGTAAAAATGGAAGTGGTACTGGGCCAATAAGTAATACCAGTCTTCTGTGACAGCTTTTATGCTTATATAAAAAAATATATATATACAAATAGCATTGCTTATTTCTATCAGAATACCTTCTTGGGACTTAGGTGGAGGAAGGACCTGTCACTTTTCATAATTAGGAAGATAATTTGGGTATAAAACCAGAACTTCTATTACAAAGACATAATAAGGGAAGTATTGCAAGATGGCTCATGAGCTTGAACTCTGATATTTAAGTCCTCGTTTTGGAGCTGCATCTTATCATGCACCTATTTTTGTATATACAGAGCTATGTCAGTGATGTTCAAGCCAGTGGGAATTATTTACATCTCTGACCATTTTTATGTCCAACCCAGATAGGTGGGTATATGCCACACACCTTCAAAATCTATGCTGTATGCCTCCAAAGTACTTTGAGAATGGTCTCAGCCCACTAAATGTATTTTCCCTGATATATAATACATACCCCATGTGAACAGATTTTAAGGAATGAAACCTCTGTTCAGTGGCATTTGAAAACATTGACCATGATTCAGGAGAACATCTGAGTTACTGGCTTGCTGCAGGCCAGAAGTGTAAGAGGCAATTTTAGGAAGGAGAAGAATAAAAGTCAACTTTCGCTGTCTTTGTTCTGAAAGATGACAGCAGGCAGGGATCGGGTCAGTTTCTGACCTAAATTCTGAATGTTATTGAACAAGAAAAATATTCCCCCGATTTTCCATTGGAGTTTGCTTTAGGAGCTTTATCATTGTAAAACTAAATGTAGAAGCCCTTGCTATATCATTTATGTAATGCACTAGAAATATATCTAAAGACAACATTAAAGCCTGATGTAACTATATCATGAAAGTATTCATTTCAATGCCATACCCTACGTATTCTTAAAATCTTAAAACTTCAGTGTGTCTGCATGTTGTGATTTCACACCTACTCTTCTTGTGTTCAAGTTTCTCAAATTATTGATGGCTTGAGAACCTCCTCTTACTTTTTTCCTTAATCTTCACATAGAAAATCTTGAAAATCACCTAGTTGTGTACTAAAGATTCAAACTTGATAGTAAAGCCTACTTTATCCCACTGTTTTAAAAGCTAATATTTTTGGAATGAGAAGTAGCATTACTACTGTAACAGAGTAATATTGCAAACCAGAAAATTGCTGAACATGCCTGGGAGTATGGCTCACATCAGATGCAATAGTGAAAGGAGCCAACTTGAAGAAAGGGAAAACAGAATTCAAATTCAGTTATAAAGCAACTAGAGAATAAATATATTGCTTTCTCTTCATTCTCTCTTTGGTGTAATATACTGCTAGGATGTTACTAAAAAGAATTTACTATTTTAGTTAAGTTTGATTAAAAATAAAGCTTTCAGCTCAGCCCTTTATGTTCTTCCACTTTTGTATTTGGAAAACCTTTGGCTTTGGAGGTTTTGGCTTCAAAATTTTGGATCTTCCTGTTAAAGCATGTTTGTCACAGCTGTCAAAAGAATTACTTGCACTTTGACTTTGGCTATTAATTTGTGGCTTTGTAGCTATGGAGATCTGCAATATTTTTGTGTGAGTGGAGCAGGATGATACAGAATGATTTGGGGAGGTTTGTTGTTTAACAGAGTTTTTCCACATTTCATCTATTATTCAGTAATGGTGAACTCCTTACTCTAAAACACTCTGAGAAGAACCGATTACATGACTGAGCCTAACTCTCTTTTGATGGCCCATTCAGTAACACATTCACAGCTCATGGAAATGGTGCTGGTGAATATGATCCAGCTTCTAATGGTGGAATGTTGGGGAATAGCCTCATGTATCCAATAAGCTGACACTCTTCCTCATGGTCTTTGTAAAATCTGATTTGTTCTTTGTCTTTGCTTTTAGATAGGTGTGTGTGAATTAATGTGTTTTGGGGGAGTGAAAGATGTGGAAATGCCATTGAGCTTCATTTATTGCAGCAACTTATTAAAAAAGGATGTTCTGGGGTAAGCTTGAGATATTTAGGCAGAGAAGCCTCAGGATGCTTATACTAAATTACATCAAAATAGCTGCCTGTACACTGAAGGTTTTTGGTCTTCCTGTTTCACAAGTGGTATCTTCATTTGAAGTCTTTATTCTTTAAAGAAGGAAAATCACTTTTAAACACATTCCTTTCACAGCTTCATCATGACTTTTATAGATTAATTATAAGCTCCTGCAAATAGGATATTACTGTGCAAATGCTGACACAGCCTTACCTCTAGCCACCTGAATGGCCTCCTATGTTAATTACTGTAGATCAGTAATCATGTTATAAAAACACACATCTGGCTTCTCTCACAGAATCTGGACCACGGTGTTTGCCTTTCTGTATGTATCACATGGATTACATGTTTGTATCACTTTGTACCAAGACCAAATTCTCATTGTTACTCAGAAAAATAGCTCCCTTCTTTGTCATAACCAGCTTTGACTCCCCTTTCCTTTATACACCCTCCTCTGCTCTGTCTCACTTGACCGATGTACAAATAAATCGACCTGGAAGATCTTTAGGACACTTGAAGACCATACCTCATGGCAGATGAAATTAAATCAGATTTAGCCAAACTATTTATTGATCTACTTTTAGACTGCAAAGGATATACAAAACGTAGAGAATGGCCTGCTGCTTTGGCAAGGAAATCAATGTTAACAGGGAGATAGAATGTTACTTGTTAACATTTTTCCTAGTCAGGTCTCTGTTAATTTCAAATCTTATGCACACAGGTTTGGATAGGCATGGGGGTTTTTTTGGGGTGGGTTTTTTTTTTTTTTTTTTTTTGGAGATACGCTGGGAAGTGATGAGTAGAAGTTTTCTGGCTCTGCTGTCACGTTAGGCAGCACCGCATTTCTGTCCTTAATAATGCATTTATTGAGTGGGGGCTCAGCTATCCTTATGCTCGATTGGATAGCCAAATTTAAACTCCGACAATCGTCTGTGCAGCGTGTTGAGGTTTTGGGATGGCTGAATGTAACCACTGAGTTGCAGAGGGAGGAAAAGCTAAATGCATAGTAGACTTGAATGATAAAATTGGGTGAAGGAAGGGGTAAGATTCCTGTTAAATGAACTGTGTCCAGAAGGGCTACAGTAATCAGGTACGTGTTAGTATCTTGCAGGTAGGAGGGGACGAGGTGGTTATTTTAGAGGAGAATGGGACAGACCTCAAATTTTTAAGGTGTTGTCCGCATGTGAGGGTCAAAGACTGGCAGGAAGGCATGGATGATCGCTGTTGTTCAGCATCCTTCTGGTGCTGATCAAAACAAAATGCATCTTGGCCCGAGACCATAGTGAAGCAACGGTCTTGGGGGGTGGTGGCGGTGGTCTGTGTTGGGGATCTGGTTCCCTCCTCTCCGGACGGGGAGCCCGCTCCCCGTTCGGCAGTGGGGACTGGGCGGAGGAAGGGCGCCGTGTGGAGGAACCGATGGCACCGCCGTGCAGGGCCGAGGTCCACCCGCCCCGCCGCGGGGGCGGCGGCAGGATCCGGCCTCATCCCGCAGGTGGATCCGGCTCCTGCCTCCCCCCCGCGCGCTAGGGCCGGCGGTGCGCGCCGAGCCATGTGACTGGCGCGCGCTTCCTGCCTCCGCGCCACCTCTGATCCGCGGTGGAGCGCGGAGCCCGGCGCAGCCTCAGCGGCCCCCGCGGCGCCCCGGCAGCGCGGGCGGCGGGAAGGGCGGTGCTGCTGCTGCCGCCGCCGCCGCGGCCCCGCCACCGCATGGAGACCCAGGACCAAGGGGCGCAGATGGAGCCGCTGCTGCCCACGGTACGGCTGCCGCAGCGCGGCCCCCGGCCGCGGAGGGGTTGCGACGCGCCCCCGCGGGGGAGACAGCCGGGGAAGGGGGCGAGGGGCCGCCTTTCTGCCCGCCTGCGCTGAGGGAGGGGGAGGGTGTCGGAGCCGGTTTCTGTGTGCGTGGGGAAACAGGTTGGCTCGCTCCGGTGCCGGGCGATGTAGTGGCGGGGGTGTCCGGGCGCCACAGCGCTCGGGGATGGAGCGGCGTGTGTTTGTGCGCCTGTGTACGTGTGTCCCGCCGGGCGAGCACCCAGCCCTCCAGCTCCCCCCGCTTCAGGCAGCTCATTCTCCTCGGTACCCCCTCTCTCAGCATCCTCCGGCCTCCGACATCTCCTTTCTCAGGCTCCCCCTGCTCCCCGGCGGTGGGGCAGTGCTGGGAAACGAGCACCTGTGGGCAGTTCCGTGAGGATCCAGCCGCGGGGCTGGGTCTGCCTCCGCAGGTCCCCGGCCCTCGCTGCTTGCAGACCGTAGAGGAATCTGCTGAGCTCTGACACTTGCATGGCAGGGGCTCCCTCCGGATCCAGCTCTCTGCTTCGTGCCGCGGTGTCGCAGTTTCTTCTGCTCAGACGTGGAGCCGGGAACCTGGGGGGGTGGTTATTGTCGCCTGGGGGGTGGGTGGTGGCGGGGTGCACGGTGCACCCTTGCCTCAGAGCACAATGTGATTGCACCGCTACGGCTGTTGACGTACAGAGCTTGCTGTTTTCCCAGCAAGTATGGAAGGGGTCAGTTGGTGGGCGACTTTTTACGGTGTTAGATCAGTGGGGGCCCTCTTTCCTGCTCGGTCTTTCCCAAACGTGGGGTTTGCAGCTATGCAAGATGCACGTGTAGGTGTCGATCTTGATCTCCTACCAAGACTCTGCTTGTGAGTGGAGGTTCCTGCCTTGCACTGGAAATCTGTCTGTCTGGGGCCAGGGGAAGTCTCTCATGTGCACAGATGAATGACTGTGAGTACACATCCCTGTGAACACACTGCACAGGTCTGTGGAGGCTTCACTGGTACCTGAAATGGCTCTATGTTAGCACCACAAGCCTCACGATGTTGACAAAGCTTGAAAGAGACAAGTCTCAGCTGCCGCAGGTTGATGAGATGCACTAGTGGCAAGCCTGTTTTTTGTAGGGTCTGTTCCCATCATCTGTTGACGTGGTCCATTTTGCAATCAGGTGCCAGGTCGTTACACAGTATGAGGTTGTCTCTGGCATCTCCTTTCTCCTTGTGGTAGGGACGGTTTTTCCTGTTGCTCTTTGGATACCTTTTGTGAATCCTAATTCCTATTGTTTGCTGCTCTTGCAGTTTCTGGCACTGGAGTAGAAGATCATGTCTTTTTTCACTGACAGACTGGTTGCCCAGTTCCTTTCCTCAGAGAGACAATTCAGTGTAGACCCATTTTCCATCTGTAATTTGTGATGACTGATTCTGTTTTGCACCAGTGCGGTAGTCTGCAGTCAGGAGCAGTCTCACTCTTGCTCCTACCTTGCTAGCCTATGTGCTGGAGCTGCTTTGTTCCATGTCTGTTGTCCCTGGTTGTGTGACAGCCGCTGTGCAGGGAGTCAGAGGAGTCAGCTTTCAGAAGGGACAACCTACAGGATTGTCTTGGGATGTCTGGCTTTATGTTTTGCATCTCCAGGGTTGTGCACAGAAAAAAAAGGTGGTTGCTGTGGTTGAGAGAACCATAGAAGATAGTGTTTCATGTGTGCTTATGAGGGAAGAATAGTCCCTGCTTCCCTCTGTAGCCCGAACTGGCAAAGCCCTGCCCTGACCTCTCTGCAGAGCTGCAGGTCCCTGTCAGTGCTGTTGCTCGTGAAGTTTGTGGCCTGGTTCCCACCTCTGTTTACTACAGCTAACTAGTTCAGTAGCTGTTGTGTTTGCTTCAAGTAGAGAAGGGAGACTTCTGTAATCCATGTAATATTTATTGTGGCACGTTCTCTTCCTCAGTCCTGTCTTACTCTCGCTGTTTCCGAGACGGCCTCTGCAGGTCACCAAGGCAGCGTTTCTTTCCTGCCACGATGATGGCAAAGGCACAGCTCCTTCAGTCTCCGTGATTTCTCTGTCCTGGTAGCATTTTCTCTCTGCGACAAGTGATAAAGTGTGTGGATATGTGCTCTGGCAGTCTCGGCCTGGCTGATGTCTAGAGCCCTGTGTGTGCTAAGGCTGAAATGGCTTTTGTGTGGTGGGAGTCTTGTACTGGGAGTCATGGCGGAGATTAAGGACCAGGTACTAGCCGATTAAGTGCTGTTAACCTGGGAGGTAACACTGTGATATAGCAGAACCTTTAAAGTACTTCTGTTTTAGGGATCAATCCTCATCTTGACTGGAAACAAACGGAACAGGAATGCAAGCTGTAAAATGGATGCAATTCTTTCCCCAAGCGTCGTCCCAGTTTGGTGAACTCTGGGTCTGAAGAAAAGGCTCCTAGCTGGAAGAGCTTGTTTCCTTCAAGGGCTTAGTCTAATGGCTTTGGTATATGTAACAGAGTTAATTTTTTTGTGTGTGCGTGAAACTGTAACACATGCTACATTTTAATTGCTATTTATAGTAAAAAGATAGTGAATGTAGTCCTTGATTAGCTTTTTAATGGTGCTCAGAGACTGTGAAGCCTCAATATAATTTCCCACCAAAATCCCCCAGTCTGTATAAAGTGGAATCTATTTTTATTGCAGTGTAAGTCATATGTTGTTAATGATTTATTATACAAGCTTCCAATTAAAAACCCCAATCCCTAGCAATTTACAAAATGATAAAACACATTGTTGCCTGTGGTTTTGAGGAGTTAAATAATTTCCTTACTAATCTCTTTTCACAAACTTCTTTTGGAAGCAGTTCTTACACAGCGACAGCACCTTCATTAGTGGTTAGGCTACTGCTTCTCAATTTTTTTGCAGTATGGGCAAATTTCTGTGAAAATTATTAGAAATCTATTGTGAATTGTCTGTAAGTGCAATATTGTAGAAATAAATGAAAAAGGAGATTCTTCACCGGGAAACAACTTGTTCAAAGTGCTCTTGAAAATGTGAAGATAGTCTTCTTTATTGTTCAATACATACGCTAATATTGTAACAAAATATGGACTTGTATGCTTTCTCTGTCATCTAATGTTTTATTTATCAGTCATCAAGTATATTTTTTTCGGGATGATTATTCAGGGTGCTTTAAAATAGTTGTGAGTAATTGAAAGATTGCTGAGGAGTCATCATTTGTTTACAGAATGGGAGAAACAATCTGTGCATCTTCTCTACGAAGATCTTCTATTGATTTCTGATCAAAGGGGTAGATATTGTTAGTTTGCCTGTATACACGCATACCTTATTGCATGTAAATTATTTTGCAAATTGTCATAGCAAAAGTTATTTGTAGAGTATGTATTGCTGTCCATCCCAAATCTCTCTTGTATACAAATCAAACTTGGCTTTCAAAACAGGCTTGTTACCTGATGGAGTTCTGCTGCTTCAGATGTAAGGAGTGTGTATAGACAAAGTGCGTATATTTTTCTTAACTATGTTTATGCTTGGCATGTTGTTTTCTTGTATTTTCTTAAAGCAACAGTAAAACCCATGTATGTAAAGCCAAATTGACTCTTCCTTTCTAAGTTTGTATTCTCTTGCCTTCCTCATTTAGTTCTAAAATTCAAAAGCGGTTTTATTTTATTTAGGTGTGTGTTTATTTATTTTTAAAATCTGGTAGGTACAAGACCTTAAAGGGTGCCGTTGCTGATATATGTCCACAGATATATATAATGCATATGCATGCGCTCTGCTATGATGTGGTATGTATGCACTAGGTAGATATTGTTTGTACTGAGTACTCTCGTCGCTGCTGCAAATGGCACGCAGTTATTACTACTTTAGGCCTCCGTATGTGGGAGAACGGTATAGCGAGATCTTGGGTAGTAGCTATTTTTAGTGTAGCAGGTGAGTGTGGGAAGCTGCTCACAGTAACAGGCCAAATTCTTTTGCTTTTGTTAACGCTGAGTGGGACCTCCTGCAAGACTCGCAGATGAAATGTATTGCTCATTATGAGAATGGATGGTGGAGCCTGACCCCACAGTTTGTATAACGGTACTAATTCCCAGTTCACTTCGCCAAAATTCAGCATTACGGTGACAGTTAAGGCAAGTTTATAGAGACTACAGGAATGTTGTGATTCTTTTGGAAAAGTACAGAGGCAGTATTACATTTTCAAGATGAGTACTGAGAGAATAACACCATTGAAAATAAAACCCCAAGACCTAATTAGAAGTATAAATTTAGGATTGAATTACTGCTTTGGGTATTTTCTTTTTTACTGCCTGATTCCAAGTTCTGAGTAAAAAGAAAAAACTCTTTTCTTTTTTCCCCAGGAAAATGCTCGAAGGAAATGGACTAACAATCAAGAATACGTATTTCTTTTTTAAAAACCCAACTTCCTCCCCTTTATATTTGCCAATGTCATGATTGATAAACATTTCTCTGGATCATATGGTATGCTACGGTGTTACTGTTTAAGAATAATTGGCAGCCTGATACATATCAGTGCAAAAATAAGAAGTATGAATACTGTGTGGAAATCATCCCACTTTAATGCATCTCTGTCTGATTTGAGTTCTTCCCACTATTTCTACTTGTTAAATACATGCTCTCAATTTCCTCTGCTAATAATTTCATCTTCCCTTTCTATTTTTTCTCATGGAAAAAAATAATAATAGAATCAATTCTAAACCAAAATATTTCCACTGACGTCTTTTAATGCTTCTTAAATAATAATGTTTACAACTGCAGTGGATGAGAGGATTTAAACAGGTGAGAGAAAACTTAATCCACTGTAAATCGTCTTGAACAATTAGTTGTGTATCTGATATGAGAAGAGAAAGCCAGAGGGATAGCACGTTCCTTTCATTTCTGTAATACACTGTAACATATATGTTGAAGTCTGCATTGTGAAAAACCCAAGCTTTTGACGACTCACGCTGTTGTGGCTCTCTTTGCAATAATAATGGCATTTTTATGCCATCAAATGAATGTCCCAACTGAATGTGTTCAACGTAATTTTCAGAGTTAGTGGAGTTACTCTCGTGAAATGAAAAATAAGCTTTGCATATTTAAAGATTATGAAATCCATCCCACTTCTACAAGGCTGTTTATTAGGATAGGCAAGGTCAAAGTTGGAATAGATGGTAAAGGCAATTGCTAAAAATAAAAGGAGGACAGTGACTTGGGGTGAGGGGGAGAAGCTGCAGGGTGAAATGAGGGTAAAATTGAGAGCATGGAGAGATGGTGCAAACTTGGAGAACTGAGAACATTATGGCTGACTGTGGTGTGAAAGGAAAGAGGAACTTGACTCAGTTGCATGGGGAAGAAATGATTTGATCATGGGACGGGGAAAGAAATGGAGGAACAGAAGCAGGAAAGGCAGTTTATGCCCTTGTCCAGCTGGGGCAAAACTGGATCTTGAATCCTGATTCTTCCGTATCTTTGCTGATTTCCATGACCAACTCCTGGAGCCTTTGCACTTTAATTAGCTATTTCTGAGAAATTGATTCTATATAGGGTTTGGAATACAGTGGAGATGTGAAAGATATTTCAAGATTTGCAAGTTGTCACTTTTAATCAAACTGCAGGAACTTTCTGCAAAGAAACAGGCACTTAAGCATATTTAGGAGAAATAAAGTCTTCAAGGTATATGGGGCAATATTTGGCATTTTTAAGTAAGTACGGTACTATGTGCTTTGTTTCAAGAAAAGAATACCAATTGTAGGGCAATTCAGGATGAACAATAAAAATTCAGTATGGGCCTAAAAATATGAAAGAGGATTTGAAGAAACTGGATTTCCTTATCCTGACCATGGAGACACCCTTGTAGTATGTAGAAGGCTGCTGCTGCAAAAAAGACCAATTTCTTTCTTACGTCCCCACTGAATAGGAAAAGAAAAAAAGTTTATGGAATGATATTAAAAGGTTCTTAAAAAAACCTACCTGCAAAATGCTAAGGATAACAAAGCAGTGGAACAAATTGTCTAGTACATTTGTGAAATCTCTATTAGCCATCTGTAAGAACAAGGTGAATATCTGACAGGAAATACACGCATACAGTTATTGCTGCTCTAGGGCTGAGTGGTGGACTAGAAGACCTCATGGGATCTCTTACAATTCTATTATTCTGTGGCAGAGACTCACTCTTGTCTTTTTGGAAAGACCGTTTTATAGATGGATGATATATTAAGCCATTCATGAGGAGAAAGGAGCAGTATATCTGGATTATAAATATTGATACTTTCATTAAAGTCCACCTGAATCTTGAATTTACTATAAACTTTTACTACAAACATATCCAAAGAGTATATTAAAAAGATGCCATTCATCCAATTTTGTGACTGCCAGCAGGTTTTAAAACTATACAAGAATATGAAATGTAACATTATTAATTTATATTTGCAAAATGTTGATCTTAAACGCGTTGCATGTTTAAAGATTATTAAATCCATCCCACTTCCACAAGGTTGTTTATTAAGACAGGCAAGGTGAAAGTTGGAATAGATGGTAAAGGCAATTGCTAAAAAATAAAAGGAAGAAAGTATTTTTTAGCCTTCATGGAGTCCTGTTGACTTTTTAAAGAGCATAGGAGTCTGTCCGTGAGAAGTTCCAGGACAAGTTTCACTGGGAGCAATCACTTTGTAGCTGTCACACTTGAAAATGCCAGGAAGTATTGCATGTTTGTGTTGCTTTTTGGAGAGAGATTAAGATAATTTTCTGTAAACTTGTATTAAAGGTAGTTTAAATGCTACAAATTAAGAAAAAACAATCTGAAGCCACTATTGTGAGGAATTGGTCCAGATACCATTCACTAACAATTGGGCTAGATTCTCTAGAGGCATTCATAGTCACTGAAACTAAGGAGGGGAAAAAAACCAAACCCTGCTCTTAGATTCTGGCACAAATAGAAAAGAGATACTTAAACTGTAGTTAGTCTGGCAAACTGTCGTTAAATTTGATAGCAAAATGCCCTGTCATTTCTGGAGAGGAAGATCATAAGTACATGTAAACCTCCTTTACAACATCTGAATGTGTACAAGGGTTTTCTTTTGGAAGTAAGCAGCGATCAGCAAGAATGTGATTTCATGTCAAATCTTTCCCAGTGAAACACTGAAAACTCGGTGGTGGTTGTGTGGTGTTAAGAATGTTTATAGTGTTGTAAATATCAATAGGAAATAAAGGTACAACAGGGAGATTGTGTATCAAATCATGAGTGCTTTAGATTTTTTTTTATTTTATTGTTACTGACCAGTAGTTTTCATGTTTTTTTTTTTTTTTTTAGTGTCCTATATTTTTTTTTTTTTTTTTTTTTTTTTTTTTTTTTTTTTAATAGAGTCATAGAATATAATCCACAGGGAAAAAAAATAACTTTTAGGATTGTTTCTGGTTCTCAGGCATTTTAATTTTTGGGTTCAGGAAAATGCTACTGGTAATTGAATTTATGATTTTAGAATACGAATTAGAGATAAAAAAGGGCTGCATTATATTAATGTGCTCAGTATTTGTAAGATTCAGTAAAATACTAAGTTTTGTATTTTGTTAGTGGACTGACTATTTGAAAGCATCAAGCTTCTGAATACTAAGATGCAACCATTTAATTTTGTAAAGCTATATTTCTGTTGTAAAATGTCCTCAAACCAGGTCAAGCAGGAAAAAAAAAAAAGTAATTCCAGGGTAAGATGCTGTGTCTCTCCTAGATTTGGTTGGACCAAAGACGCAAGTGATAAATTTGTGCTAGAGTGTATTTCTTCTAGGAAGAGGATTTTGCTTTCAACATCCATCCATCTACCTACCTACTTACCTACCTATCTATATCTTTGACAATAGCCAAACAGGAATTCCATCAGTTGTCCTGTTAAAATTAAACTAAAAAAACCCATCCATGGCTTTCCTCACAAACTAGGATGTTGACTTTTTTACTGAAAGCATACAGAAAAGTAGGAAAGCTTTCTATTTGGAATTAAGCAGCATAATGTCTAAAATCAGCCTGAGGAGGTTGCCAAAATTCCCATGTGACAATCATTAAAGTCTAATTGCAGCTCTAGAAATGTACATTTTTTTAAGGCCCAACTCAGTAGAGTTGAAGATGTCATTCTCATTCTTGTTTAATTATTTCATCTGCTTATCTCATAAGACAAAACCTATTGCCACAGCTGCAAAACAAAAGTGAATCTTGAGCTTTTAGCTAAAATTGTATGCTCTGCTAAATGTAGGAAGTTGATATTTTTCATTTGAACTGCAGCTTAGTGATGATAATAATAAAATGAGAATTTGAATGGCAAGTAGTAGCTGCTCATTTGCTCTAGAGATTTGTTCTTTAGCTTGGGGTTCAAGGTTGAGCTTATACGTAACTCTGTTCCCAAGGATGGCTAAATAGCCATGCACAAGTGGTTGAACCACTGTTGTCCCTGTTAACAAAAAAAATTCTCACCTGTTCTGCCCAAGTGGGAAATGGATGAAGTTTGATATCATCTCCTAAGAATACAGAACAGGTTTTTTTATGCAATTGCACTACCGGTGTCTCAAGTACATTGATGCAAAATTGAAAAGACTGTACGTTTATGATCTGGAAAGTAGTAATGAAGAAGATTCCTTTTCCTGGTATGCTCTGTATTGCGACAAATGTAACAAAAATTACAATTTCATATTACCTGTGGAAGAGTGGGCATCCTTCTACCTTTGATTTCATGAAAATGTGCATAACCTTTTTCAGAAAAATTGGCATGCTTTAAGAATTTCTTTTAATCATTTTTTGTGACCTATTTAATTAAGTACCAAAATAGAACCAGAGTGTCGCAGAACAGTACATTATTGTGCTGACAGAAGGGATATTATATGCATTGGTGTTTTAAATGAATTTACAGAATAAAAGTAGTGTTCCCTTCCACCCCCTCACCCGTAGATCTATGCAGCAGCTGCTGCCAGTCATCTTATTACTGTCCTCAGAAACAACCTACATTTTCCAGTTCATTTGAGGCTACTGATACCTTGCTTGAGAATTGTCTGAGTTCCAAAAGTATCATCAATACAAATGTTCATGCAGTTTCTGGGAGTCTGTTATGTTCTGAGACTTTTGCAGAAAATGTCATAACTTAGGATGTAACCCATATTACCCATCTCTTTCACTTGCTGTCATCCTGTCCCTTTATTTGAAGATAGAAGTGCTTAAATGTAAGACTTGACTGACTATATAATTATCGTTTAGAAACCTTCCACTTTATTCTGTTTTTCTTCTTAATGATTGGGTTTTAGTGAAATACTTAACTATGTCCACTTGGTTTTATTGCAACATTATAATTGCTTTTGAAATTAAATGTGGCAATGAGCTGCAAACGCACTCATAAAGCTGTGTTTCCTATTCATCCAAGAATCTTCTCATGTGAAAACTCTAATTTTTTTTTTCCGTAATGTTTTTAAAAAGGAAGTATCTGGATGAATCCAGAAAATCCAGAACATAGCCTCAAAAATAGTATTAAACAGTCCAGAAGCCTTCATGCTTTTCCTCACCAGTTTCCTAGAAGGAGTTTTTTTTTTTCTGTAGCCATCCAGCTGGCTTTTTTCATTAAAATCAAATGTGCCTCTTGTGTTTGGAATAACCCCCCACAGCCCTCATCTAGTAGGGGAAAGGATTGAAGAATACCCACTGAAACCTCATGTTATCTCACGGGTCTTTGCTTTAAAATAACATTGGAAGAAAGGGTAAAGGGTAAAGCTTTTACAGTAACTTTTAAGAAAAAAGCCGTATTCAGTTTTAGAGAGAATGAAATGTTTTTTTTCAGTGATCTATGGTTTGATTAGGTTTGTTTCACTTCATCTTGCTTAAAAGTTTAGGACTCTCTGTATGCTATATCTGAATTGACTTACTTTGGCCACTAAATACATGAAGTTTTTCTTCTGTTCACCCAGCCATAACTAAGAGTAGGTGGGGAGTTTCTGAATACGAGCCAGTATTGCCTGGAGCAACAGAAAACTGCAGTTACCTTTGGAGTGAAGAAACCTAAGAAATAAACGTACAAAAACCTCATAGTTCTCCACTACTACTTGTGAACTGTGGTTTGTTTTTGGTCTCCCCCCTCAACTTCTCTGTTGGGTGCTTCTATATTGGCCAAACTTGGGCAAAGATAACAGAAGCAGAAAACAATCTTTTGCCTCACAGAAGTCACTAAAGACTGTGCTGTGCATGCCTTAAGAAGGCGGGCAGCTGACAGAAACAGATTTGCGGAGGGAAAGAATTGGTTTTGAGAACCGGATGTCTCCACTGTACCTGTCATGAGGGATTGACCTTGGGCTAGTTTCAGCTGCAGAAGCCACGTTCCTGTTAGCAGTTACAATGAAATGTGCATGGTAACAAGGTTATAGCTCACCAGCCTCAATACACTGCAGCCAAAAAACCCCAAATCCCAAAACTGCCTGACCCTGCTTCCTTCCCCCAAATTTCTCCATAAATATGAAACTTGTTAGTGTATGTATGTCTATGAAAAAAGTTGAGCTGGAGAGGACAGATAGAACTTCTTAAAAAAATCTTCCAAAGAAAAACTTGGAAATATTAAAATGAAGACATCTAGTGAAAGTTACTACCAAAACACATAGATGTGTAAAACTTGAATGTTTTTTGTTTGTTTGGCTGTTGTTTATTCTTGTGTGAATGGCAGACTTGTACAATGCAGTCTTGCACACATTCACACCATGTGCATGTCTTGGGGAGTTCAACCAAAGAATGTAGCTTTGGATGAGGCATCTAATGTAGGATCTGAGAAAATCTGGTGGGAAAATAGTGGTCTTATTCTGAAACCATTTTGTTTATCTGAAGGTCTATGTTTCCAGACGTGATACTGTATTTAGATCACCTGGGCATATAAAAATTCTGATTAGTATTTCAATGACAAAGGTAACCTCTACAAAACCAGCTCTTGGTGACTCTTAGGCTATTAAAATAGCTAACTCGTGTGTATTTGTTTGTGTCTATCTGCTCTCCATTGACTTGCATACAAAGGATGACTGTAGAAAAAGCTGCTGTGAGGTAGGTAGTGCTGAAGCCTTCTCTTCTAATTCCTTAGTTGCATGTGTTGACCTTACATAAATGCAAGGTAGGTTTACCCTTGATAAAATTGGGGTAATCTGCTTTGTGCTCGGCATCACATAGGAATAAACACAGTAGTTTGTTACAGCATGGATAAGAGACTGTAAATGAGCCACTAAGTTTGGATTTTTTTTTTAATGCAAAAATTGTGTTAGCCTTTTGGGATAAGGATCATATTTTTGTTCTGGGTGGATGTGGGGTCTCTCACGAAGGGGTCTTGGCCCTTGGCTGGCTAGTCGTCAGGAGCTAGAACAGTACACATACGATTAATAAAACTGTTTTTTGACTTGAATGCAAACAAACAGATTTTTGGCAGTGTAAAAATAATAGAATCTACTGCCTTTTGCTAGTTAGTTATTCTCCTGTTTGCTCATGGAAATTACTGAGCTATTGCAGTGTAACTATTATAACTGTAATCACATAAAGTGCTTGCTGTAAGAGTATAAATAATGATAGTTATAAATTGTGAATGGACAGAATTAGAAGTACCTCTTAGTATGTGCCTTTATTTCTAAATTTGGTTTTGTTTTTTTTTTTCCTTTTCTTTCTAGACTGATGAAACTTTAAATTTTCTGGACACACCAAATAGCAAATTTTATAGATTGGGGAAGTGATATGAAATTAAAAAATTCTAGAGGGTTATGATTAATCTCATTCGAGTACTGTAACTCAGAGACTGTTATTTTGCTATCTGCCATACTTTAATCTTTGAGTCTCAAATTTTTCATTTCATAGCGATTGCTGAAATAACTGTAGGGTACTTCCATTATGAATATTCATTAAAAAGTACAAAATAATTAAAGTAAGTCAGGCACAACTGTTTTGAGCAAAACCAAAAGAATGGATAAATGGTCTGTGCAAACTGTAACACAGTACTGTTAATGATTTACAGTTATAGTATAGGTTTTAATAACTCATTTTATTACTAAAAGTATGTTTATTTCAGCCACTGATATATTGTATATAGGAAAATAATATTGATTTATAATTATTATGAGTGATTTAGTTTGGTGTGGTGTTTTTTTGTTTGTCCATAAAATAACTGACGATTTTCCTGCTTACATTTCATATTTTTCTAGGAGGCTTTTCTTGTATGCTAAGAAAGGGTGTGGTGTGTGTGTCCATATATATGCAAATATGAAAATATATTTCATTTGAATGGAGTCTTTTTAAAAATTTCTGCCTGGTGGCAAATATTAAATTCAAACGTTTTCAACTTCCAAGAAATACATGACTAAACAAATTTTCCTTCGTTTTTGTTATTAATACTGTGTTTTAGTATTAGTTGTACTCTGAATTATCTAAACCCAGGCTTTGTTTTGAATTGGCAGGTACTTAGCACCTTCTAATGACTAAACCTTCAAGGCGCTAAAATCACAATAGTCTAAGCCTTAGAGCAACTTCCAACAAGTGCCTTTGAAAATGTAGTATAAAAAAACCCAACAAGGTCTTTTCCTTTTCCTATTTGGAATGGGAAAACGACTCAGTCGCCAGTCAACAGTGGAATTCCTTCACAAAGTCTCAGTTTTCAAGTGTTTCATTTTAAGTATTTTGATTGCTTGAGATGGGACTGCAAGTGATAGGAAAGTTTCCATCATTTTGTTGATTACCAATGTGTTTTGAATGTGAGTGATCCAAGACATGCTTGTGAGTATAAAGAAAAGAGCAAGAAAATTCAGTATCAAATAATTGTTCTCAACTTTTATGCTTTGGCAATCTTAGCTTGTTAGCTTCAACACCAAGAAAACACCTACATTCTATAGATTTTGTATTTGAAAGGTAAAAATAAAACCGGCAAGATTTTAGCTTTTGTGGAAGAGATGGAAAATGTGAAAACATCATTCTTGGATGACAAGAAGGCAAAAATCATCCTATGTGTGCTTCTTTTTAAAATTCATCTTTTGAGCACATCTCTTGATTTTTAGGTGCTACTGCCGGCTCTCAGTATCCTTTTTCTGTAACAAATTCCATCTTTCCCTAGGATGTTTTTTTTGTCAGGTGTATGGGGTGCTTGTTGTCCAGGTGGTGCTCCTTTGGGATTCTGTGCTCTACGCAGGCATTTCCTCCTGCTTCACACAAGTTTATGTCAATGGTTAAGGGGAGGTGAGGTTTAAGTGGCTGATGATGTAGACACACTATAAAAAAGTCTTCTAGAGCACCTTCTGCATATTTTTGTTTTCTTCAAGAAAAAAGATGAGGAATACTAAATGTTACCTGACCTGTCCACAGCTTTCATATGGTAATGACAGTTACCATCTGGAATGGTCTCAGATAATGTCATTGATGATAGCACTGAGTGCTGGCAACCTGAGACTGGGCTTTCCCTGAGCTTTCATTTTCAGGATTCCAAACCTGGATCATATTTTGAGGTTGTGTCATTCAGCATTTCTTGACTAATGGGGAAATAGTTTTTGCTCAAATTGAAGCTATGTAGATTACGAGTTGTTCTGGAAATGAGGCGATTTGGGAAACAGAGAATATGATACCATGGAAAATAAAGAAAAGGTCAATACAGAATAAATCCTAACTATTTCATTATAGCAGAAATAGTGAATTTCAATACAATTATCAGTCACTAAGTTAAAAACAAGAAAGAAGCACTTTTCCAACAGAGTGTAGAGTTCAAGTGCAAAGCTTAGTAATGTGGGATATTGTGGCGGCCATGAGTGTAAATAGGTTAAAAAGGAATTAGGTAATTAAGCACAATGATCCTAATTCAACAGATGCAATCACCAGCTTAGGAAAACCTTAAAGTGCCGATTACCAGAAACTGGGGCTGAATACCAGAGGAAAGACACGATGGCCATTTGCTAGTTTGCTTTTTTTCCCCTCATACTATAAGAACCAAGTAGTGGGGCAACCTGAAACAAGATCCTGTATTTCAGAGATTTCTGCAATTCTGCTTTTGCTTTCCTTCCTGGGGTCTGTGAAATAGGATTTGTCATTGTAAGCTTGGCAGTGATGGGTTATGTCTTGCATGTTTTTGTGAAAAGAGAAATAATTCTCTTTGGTCTTACCAATGATTTGTTCACCTATAGATGAGATAATTTAAAAATAGCAGCAAAGTGAGATGGGGTTGCCCATGCACTCTTCTTACTTTCTTGTGCCAAAGTTGTTTTTTTTTCACTGTGGTCAGTTATGGTTTTTTTTTGTTGGATTGAATATTTCAGTAGAAAGATGTTTCTGGTTGAGGAGTCTCAAACATAGGGAAATGTAGCGCTTGTCAAATGTTGCTCTTTTAGCAGTGGGCAGCAATGACCTGGGAGACGTCTGTCATACAATGTTCTTGCTGAATTCAGTAGCAAAGGAAGAGGAACCTTGTTCTGTTCTGCCTGTGCATTCTTGTTTTCTTGCAGACAAATGAACCATCTAAACGTGGACATCTTCACAGGCTTGAGAACTGCTGTCCTTTTTCCCCAAAGTACCTCCCTTTCCTGAATTTTTGGGGTTTTGTTAATGTCATTGCTCCAGCAATCACAGAACTGATTTTTTAAATCCAAATTGCCTTAAAGTAGTTTTGACAGTCATTTTGAGTGTGTTTCCCAGCAATTTATAGGCTATAGCTTGGCAGGGCTTGCCAAATACCTGCTTTTTTACAATGGGCAAATAGTTGTATATTCTTTTACAGGTTCAATTATGAACTTATGACCTTAAAAGGAGGGCACAGCGCTGCCACTGGGCCAGGGAAAGTTATTGAAGGAGCTGATGATGGCTGCCAGGTGCTTTCACTTTAATGGTATTAATGACAGGCTACTCTGTTGGGTTTTGCTTGTTGATTCATTTGGTTCCCAGCTGTGTGTGATCCAACTGATGGGCCCTGGATGACATCTAGTCTGTCTCTCTGCTGCTCCTCTGGATGCTCTCTTTGCGTTTTCATTGTGTGGTTTACTTTGGCAACCAAAGAGTGCTCATTGCTTGGATGATGGCAACACATGGCCCTTGTGGTGGGAAAACAACGCTGTTGCATTTCTGGGAGTTATAAAATCTATTGGTTTCGAAAGTCCCCACCACTTTTGGTGCTTGATTATTATTTCATTGGTGAAATTGAAGGATGTTTTTGCTCTCCATTCACTCTGCAGTTTCACAGAAGAGAATCCTGGTTTCTAGAATCAAGCAGTATAGTCATGGACACTCTTAGTAAGATCTGTTTTTCTGATGCATAAATGCACAATATGTTTGACAGCAATTTTTTTCCCCCTGATTGTTTTGACACTACCACCACATGCAAAATTGATGGTCGTTGTTTCACTTATATCTTCAGATGGATCAGGAGATACACAAACACAGGTTTCTAATTTAAACCACTGCAAATATTTAAAAATAACATTTATGTGGGGAAGCTAGAATAAAAATTGAATGAAAGGATCTGTAGAGAAGAGATGTTTATGAAACATTTTTCTTGCAGGACTGGGTAAGACTAGATGCTTTGTAAGAAGGAAATCAAGGAAAATATTCTCTGTTTCAGGATTAAGGAATTAAGTTCTCAGTTTTGGATTGTGTTTTGCTGAGAAACCAGACGAATTCTATTTTAAAGGTTAATGATCGAATTTAGAAGTTTGGGCTTAAAAATTCTCAATTTTTTTAACTAATATTTCAGTTTCAGTCTCTAGGTTTGGATCTGATCTATGATAAAGAAATGTCCAGATACAGGAATATTTCTGTACATATTTTTTGTTTATTTGGATGGCAAGTCATGGCCAAATTTTCTTCAGGAAGGTGTCACACAGGGTACCTTGCTTGAAACCAATGGAGTTACCCAACATTAATATTAAAAGCTGAAAATGGGATTTCTCCCTTTCTCTCAGAGTATTCCTATAGTAGTCTTACAGTTTACACAAACATGTAATAGCATCCTGTTTTCATATGCTAACTTTTTAATCCTTTTCATTTTGTTTTCTGTTTTTCTGCTCGTTTTTGGTTCTGTCTTTGTCTGTTGTGCCCCACCATCAGGAGTAGATTATCACTCAGTGTGATTGTGCATATGGTTCTGTATAATATAGGTTTTCTAATCCTGACAGCTGAGAGCTACAACAGCAGCAGTCTGAAATTAACTTGGAAACTCAGGATCCTAATCATTGGGTTTTGTGCTGCTTCAGCTGTCTGCACTTTCAGCCAACTAAACCAAGACTGTATTACTTGCAGATGCATAAGTGTGATAGAGCTGATTGATGGGTCAATTCAGGATTCATTCAAAGTTGTGAATCCAGCTGGGAGTTGAAAAGGCAAGAAAGCCTTTCTTCCACATATTTATATGGAATATATTGGAGAAGATGAGATCTAACTCTTGAAACCGTACACAACTGTACAGTTGTACAGGATAGTACACAAAGTTTTGAAGATATTTAGACATCAAAAATACATGGAAGTTTCTCCTGAGATTTCAAAAAAACCCCAAAAATGGTAACTATGTTTGGTGTAGTATTTTCACTGAATTAGACTCTTGGTCAACTCACATGATTAAAACAAACAAAAAAAACCCAACTGGTAATTTAATGCTACAATTTTCTGACAAAATAATGCAAACTTAACACTGAACAAATGATATGTTAATAATGTACAGTCACCTAAGGTACTGTATAAACGTAGATTGAATTCTCCTGGCTTTTAAAAACAGACCAGATATATTAGATCTTGGTTTCCACTTCTGTATACTCGCAGTGTTATACTAATGAATTAGAATAAATCTTTGTTCGAAAATATCTAAAAATCTAACAGCAAAACAAGATTAAAATAAACTATTTCACTAAAATGACCTACAAGCTCATTTAAATAATGTTTGTATCAATTTTGTTTTAAATTGATCTGCTTTGCCTAGGGCACAGTACAAAAGGGCAGAACCTGGAGAGAGAGCTACGCAGGCAAGATGCCTGTGGCAAAGTCTGCTGTACATTTGGTTAGTCAAATGCTTAAAGATGCTTGTTTCTCTACGTACCTTTTAGCTTTCATCCCCTTCAGCAACGAGTCTGTTCTCAAACTGTGTTTTCTTTGTCATCCTTTTAATGGGATACTTTCTGCTGACTGGTTTTCATTTGGGAAAAAAAAAAAAAAGGATTACTGTTCTCTCATTTACTTCTTTGTATAGTTAGAAGTATAAGTCAGAGATAGCAAAGATGTGCATGCACTAAAATAGGAGCGCACTCTCAAGCGTCCATTTGTTGCTTGAGAACATCTTCTGGATCGCTATATCCAGCATAGTGAAATTAGCATCTGTATTTCATAATTCTTATTCTGGACAGAATGTAGGGAAACGTCAGGTTATATCACTGAATAAGAGTATCAGAACTGCTGCTATAATTTGTACTGGTGTTTCCTAAAATGTTTCATTTTGGGATCTTCTAAAACAAACAGGAAAAAAATAATAACGTAGAGGGAATGTATTTTTTTTTACCTTACGGTATGCCCTTAAAGCATGGGTGATCTAATTGCAGCTTCCCTCCAGCAGCTGAGAGAGCACTTGGATGTGTATCTCCCACTTCCACGGTGAATTAACTGATCCACTGAAGTTAATCTCAGCTGGCCATGCTAGTGGACCTAGATGATGCCATGCAGAAGATGGGGATAACTGGTGCATTGCAGAGGTGTCATGTTGTTGCATAATGCATTGAAAAAGTTGCATAATGTATTACAGAAGAGTTGAGATTTTTTTTTTTTTCACTTGTTAATTTGCCTAATTAGTTTCTTTTTTATTCATGGAACTTCATCCAGTTACTATAGTAATTGATGGAATCTTCTTTCAATGGAGTCTTGCAGTATAATTGAATGCACTGTCTACATACCAGCCTGTAAAGTTGTTTTGCATTATTGGGGGGTTGGGCTTTTTTTTTGTTTTTTTTTTTTTTTTTGGGGTTTTTTTTTTTTTTGGGTTTTTGACTGTAGTCAAATTTTGATTTTTACTGTGTTTCTTTTTAGCAGAGTTTTATTACATAAGGGAGGTCTAGTGTTATAACTATCACTTTTATAGAAGAGAGGTTTTAGCAAAACAAGACCACTTTGCACAATTTACTAAGGGTGCATGATTTGTCTGATCTACTATGGGACTTCATTCTAGCACCAGATTCTCTCCAGCAACAATTATTTTTCCACCTCTTCCTCTAATACTTAGTGAGGAAATCACAGTGATGCTTTTGCACTATTCAGGGACTGCTATTCAGTCTTTGGTCTATGTGTACTTGATTTGATTGGCATCACAGTCTTCAGTTAGAGTTGACTGTAAGTATTTTGAAGAACTTGATCATGGGCCCAGGATGCTCAGAATGGCCTAAATGAGGATAATCAGGTAATGGCAGGTAAAAAAATGGGGATCACTTGCATGCATCATCTGGTGCATTAGATTACAGTAATCTATGTAGATGGAGAAAATTTAATACTTTGACTGTAGTCAAATTTTGAAATGGAAGGAAGGGACAGCATTTCAGATTACTAGTATATACGTTTTACATGCATATTATGTTCATAGTTTTTTTTAAAAAACTGATGGAGTTTTTTTGCTGTTCATAATTTCACATCAGTTTATTGGCTGTGGTTTCACAATAGGAATGAAACATTGGCTTAATTATTATTCACAGAGGGAAAGTATGGTCATTTTCCTAGCATAAATACCAGTGCTTTAAAAGAAAAAGTCTTCACATACCAAAGAATTATGTTCACTTAAGGAGCCAGAATTTTCTGCAACTAGTTATGATTGAAAAATGGATTTAATAGTCTTTCTCCCTCTGGAAAAGACTTGTTAAGGCTAAATGATACAAAGTTTCTGAAAATAGGGCAACTGTTATTACAATAAATGACAAAAAACCTAGTGAAAGATATTTATCATCTAAATAATGTATTTTTGCTTGGAGGCTTACTTATATTTAGTCTCTGTGTTATAAATATCACAGTTGTATTTTTTCGGTAGAAGAATAACAACAGTAATTGTTCTGATACATTAGTAACAGGGATTTTGGCATATTCCCCAGCACCCCGTTAGAAAATTTAGATGATGAAATATGAAGATGAAGATTTTAATGTTGTATAAGTTATTTTAATGCTTATTAATTTTTAATTAAATCTTAAAATCTCCTGAACATGTAGCTTTATCCCCTTATTTTTACAATTTGTTTAGGACCATTCAAAAATACTTCCCAATTTAAGTTTCTTCCTGAAGTTTTAGACCCTTGTAGAAGTTTTTTATTTCCATTTTCTTGTCTTGCTGACAAGATTAGATTGGTTTTCTAAATCGTGTCACCTGTCAAAGAAGTTTTTCGCTCTGTATGTGGTTATTTCCTGCTAAGGAATGAACAAATAAATGTCTGCTTGATTATTATTTCATCGAGTCTCTACCCGATTACTTTAGGCCAGAAATGTTCTTAGCCTTTACAATTAAAAGCTAATTTAGCTGTGAGCCATTATCTGGGAAATTAGTGAGGATATTTACTTCCTGACAATGCAGAGGATTTCTTTGTTATTTCTAGCAATTCTACTAGGAAAGCGCGGGTTGTTACCTTGTATTGTTGTTCAGTCTAGCACTTCTGGGTGTCTGGAAAGTTGGGTTTTTCAATTTCACTTGATTTGTTGAGTTCCACGGTCTTTAATAATCTCGTAGTTTGAAAGTCCGTGCTGAAGTTTAACTTGCATTTTACACTGGAAAACTTATTCATGTTGTTTTCTATAATGCTGTTTTAAACAATCCTAAATCATTCTCCTCAACCTTCAGTTTAAATGGTACTTTGTCCTCTTTTTTAAATGAACGGATTTGTTTACCATTTAATTGTATGGGTTTCATGAAACTTCTGGGGAGCATTTGAATATACCTCTCTTTACCTGCTTAGACTCTTTAAGCAAAATTCAAAGGATGAATTTAAAGAAATTAAATCCTGGCGTACAGCCTAAATTATTCAGATTTGTAAAATGCTTTCAGGATACTTAAAAACAGTTAGCTGTCAAAGCACAGGCATTGGTAAAACTTGAACAGAAATGGAAGTGGGAGTGATCCATTTTTTCCTTAAAAGATTATTTGCTACATTTTAATTTTTTTTAAGAAGTATTGTAATGCTTATCATCTTATACCTGAGCTGTTAATGAGGATGTTGTTACATCATTGTCTCTCAAAAGCAGAACCATCATTATTCTTTCAGTGATTTAACTTATTACAGAAAGGATGCTACCTACTGGTGATGAGAGGCTCCTTGTTGGATTTCCTGCGTTCTTGTTGTTAATGTGTTTTTTGAAATTAAAACTAAAATCTTTTGCAATTATTTTGCATTGCTGAGCCATACAACAGTCAGTCACTGCATTTTAGTTTATATATCATGGAAAATACTTCGGGGAAATACATCCCATGGAATCGATTAGTCCTGCTTTTTGTGTACCTACAGGGCTTCATTAAATCAACAGCCTATATGCGTAATGAGACTCATAATAAATCCTTTGCAAGCAACTATATTGAGGAGCTAATTGAAGTGCAGAGAGAAAGGACTGGGAAGGAGGGTGCATGTAGCGAGGGAAGCAGAGATACGTGAACTCTCTTGGCAGAGCATTAATTGCATTTGATGCTATTCACATGTTACAGGAATTGTTGCAGGTTTCTCCTGACAAAAGCTATGCAGTTCCAGTGCCATAATCCTTCTGGAGGACAAACCATAACAAAAAAAAGCTATTTAGACACCTCTGTTAAATTTTAGGGTGAAAAACTCTACACGAGGGTTGCGGTTCCTGGGAATCTGAGCGTAACTCATGCTAATAGGGTCTGCCCTGCAAACTTACTGTGTTATCCTCTCTAAGTAGATGTTGGTTAGTGCTGGGCAGTGGCGTGGTGTGTTCTTGAAGGAAGTTTACTTGAGACTAAATTTTCTCAGAAAGGTCATAAGTACTGAGAGGTGAAAGACCTTGCAACTGAGCGCTCAGAAGTTGGCGTTAATAGGCTTACACTTAAGCAGTGAGCATTAGGGATAATAGCGCTTGTGAACCTCAGAGCCCATTGGGAGTTTAAGCCAATTCCAGCAGTTCTCCTCAGGCCTTGCCTGAAGGACAGCTGCCATCTTGGTGTGGAAAAACATGCTAGGGCAACATTTGCAAATGTGATTTGCGTGGTTTTGACTGTGTGTGGATAAAATAAGCCTAGAATTGGAGGCTGTCCACTGAGCCTCTGCTAACCACGTCCACAAAGGGGATTATCCAGTTAGCTCGAGCACACAGGGGAATGTGTGGAGCTGCACAGCTCCTGGGCCAGCAGCTGCCACAGTGTCTTACTGGTGCACCAGCACACCCAAAATCACCCAGGTGTCTGATATTTGACAGAGCTAAAGCTTCTAAGTTTCCTGGGCATTTTATGATGCTTTTGGGCTTCATTCACAGGTGCAGACTTCTGAACTTGGTGCAGGCATTGATGCTCAGTGTAAGGGTCTGGGTTAGGTACCTCAGCATCTGCATCCTCCTACAACGCTCTCACCCTCCTGTGGGAAAACGAAGCCATGCTCATGCCTTTCCTTGTGTCAAGGGTTAATATAATTTTACACAAGACATGAGGAGACCTGTGTTCAACTCCTTTCCCTTTTTTAAAAGGATAGAAGCCTGTTTCTGTTATTCGTGAGAAGCATCACAACTGAAACAGCTCTCACCCCCCTCTCTCACTTGGGGCCATTTTCTAGAGGTGTGGGAAGAAAGTGCCCAAATGCTTCCAGGTGGAGGCACTACTTCTCTCAGCAGACTAGTATTTCCCATGTTGAAGTGGAACAAACCAGGGTGGATGGCATTATCACAGTATTGCTAGAAAATGAAGCAGTCATCATCTTTGCATTTTAGGTGGCATTGGATGTGTGTTTTTTCAGAGAACAGCAGAGAAAGGTGAGCAGAAATATGTGAGGTGACAGCAACGCTTGAGCTCAAGCCCTGGCTGGGTTTAGGCTCTGGTTGGGCATCCAGTTTCTTTATCCTGTTGAGACCAAGATCTCTCACACCAGAATTTTAGCTACAAATGGAACTTTATTATTAAAAAAAAAAANGGGGGATTGCTGATCTGTCGGGATTATTTTTTATCTTTTTTTATGTTTGTGTGTTTTTTTTTTTTTTTATTTTAAGACTTGCTTTGAATTTATCTAAATTCTATCCAATTAACATTGCGAGTACGAGATTCCCTTTCTGAATCTTTTTCTTAGTGTTTTATACTAGGATTCACTTTTTAATGACTCGGTACTGGGTTTAAGAAAAAAATGAAGTAGTTTGCTTTTGTCCTCAGTAATATACTATTGCCAACATCTGTTGTCTTTGTTACTGTAATTATTCCAGTTATTTTCTGAAGAAAGTACAGGCCTTTGTTTAACTGAGAGCTCTAACTAGATTTTTTTTTTTTTAATTTCGGAAAACATTTACATCAAAATGCTTTCTAGGTTTGGTCATGCCCTTTCAAATCAAGTGAAAAGCAGTGGGATAGGGTATGGAATGAAAAAAATTTAAATCTTTTAACATAAGCCTGGAGTATGTTTTAATTGCACGCAGAGCATTACATGGGCTGTATTCCCAGTGCTATGCATATGTGTGTGTGTATTTCCCACCAACACTTGCCCCATATGAGTAGGAGTTTAATTAATAATTTCTTGCTTCTCAGTTGTTTTTCTAACTGAAGCATTTGATATGAAAGCCTTAATCTCAATTTTCGTTAAGTAAAAGTAAAAAAAAACTGGGAAAATGTTTGTATTAGTACAGAGAGAACAGACAATTTGTGCAAATAAAATCATATTTTTGTTGTTTTGTTAACAACATTAACAATTAAGCCCTAGAATCTGAATATGCAAAATTTCCAGTGACAGCGCATTGTTTATGGGCTTTGAAATGATACTTTCTTTGTTAGAGTGCCAGTTCCTTTGGTATGTATTTCCTCTGTCACCTGAGGCTATTTTTCCAACACGTAACACATGTGATTTTTTTTTTCTGCTTTCTGAATAATCAGCTTTTCCTTGTGCTCATTAAGCATAGAAATACGGCCAGGGTATTAACACAATGCAAGGTATTAACAGTGACCAGTCTCTACCAAATACTAAGTTCTTTTTGTCTATTACCTAATTAACATACTTTAATTAGTTCACTACATTTAATGAACATGTTATGTAAAAGTCAACAGTTTCTACCTTCAGGATAACCATGACATTCAATCTAATGTGTCAGACTGGACTGTATGAATAATTAGTACAGTATATATTTATTAGTTTAGTATATGGACTAACGTGACAGACTAGGTAGAGGGGTGCTGCTGAAGGTGAGGGATCAGGCAGCAGCCTGATGGGAAAGGAGCAGGAGCAGTATCCTGGGGAGGGCTCTTCCTTGGGAGAAAAGAAAGAATGAACCTGAACAGAAATCAGGACCCTGCCGATGCCAGGTGTCCCTGAGCCTGTCCAGGGTCCCCTACTGGAAGGAAGCAAAAGAAATCCTTGGCTCTGTCATCTTCTTTTCGTGCCTTTCACCTCCTTTCATTGCTTCATTGGTAGCATTGGTTCAAACCAGAAGTGCTTAATAATAATAATAATAATTCATATAAAATGCAATACATGTATTTCTTTAAAAAGCCCTGTACTTGGACTATTAAAATCACAGAATTGTCAGAGTTGGAAGGGACCTCTAGAGATCATCTAGTCCAACTCCCCTGCTAAAGCAGGATTGCCCAGAGCACATTACTCATGATTTCATCCAGACAGGTCTTGAAATCTCCAGAGAAGGGGACTCCACAGCCTCCCTGGCAGCCTGTTCCAGTGCTTTGTCACCCCAACCATAAAGAAATTTTTGCTCATATTTGAATGGAACTTCCCATGTTCAAGGTTGTGCCTGTTGCCCCTTGTCCTGTCACTGGGAACCAGTGAGAAAAATCTGGCTCCATCCTCTTTCAGCCTACCCTTTGGATACTTGTAAGCATTAGTAAGATCTCCCCTCAGCCTTCTCTTCTCCAGGCTAAAGAGTCCCAGCTCTCTCAGCCTTTTCTCATAAGGGAGATACTCCAATCTGTTAATCACCTTTGTTGCCCTATTCTGGGCTCTCTCCAGTAGTTCCCTGTCTCTCTTGCACTGTGGAGCCCAGAACTGGAAGATAATTGTAGAATACTAATTTTTTAAGCTGCTTGAAAAATGAATTTTAAAAAGAACCTGCTAGTTTAATACTTCTGTTAGCTGCCTGAACTTCAGTATCCCTTGGGTAATGACAAGTGAAAGTATGTACAAGAAAATTTACGAAACTGAGAAAAGGTTGAGCTGAATGGAAACAGGCCTTTCTCTTGTCATGTCAATGTGTTTTCTCTAACCAGAACAGCCTGTTGTGCATGGTAGTCTATGAGAATTTTTGGCTTCTTGAACATCTGAGAGGCTGGGGGTCAGTCAAGCATTGCCTTGTGTACCATTTGGATGGAGTGCCCAGTGCTCCAAAATATCCTGTATGATTAGGACACAAGAAGATATCTCTATAAAGCTTGAGATTGTTTAGAATTTCTCATTAGCGGACTCAAAGGCTTTGCTTATCTTACCAGTAGCAAAAGTGATGGACCGTGTAAGTTTCCACATGGAAATAATGCCATCTAGCTATGAACATGAGTGGCTGTAAGGCTTTGCACAAAGGTCATACTGACGACTTGGAAAATAAGCTTAGACGTAGGAATGTCAAGTTGGTGGAGGAACTTGAGAGCATGAGCAAAGGAAAACAATCTATTTTTCTTGAAATAGGTTGTGACGGTGCTAGGAACAAGAGGTTTAGATTTTTACTTACAATGCCTTTTATAGGCATTGTATTCTTGGAACAGGTAATGAGATGAGTACATGGAGCATCTGTTTCAATAGAGAGCTCATTTCTTCTAGTCAGACTAATTCTGTTTCTCCTGATGGTGAAAGATATTTTTTGGGTTTCAAGGTGAGAAAGAGGCAACAGGCCCAGCTATAATACTGCCTTAAATTCAAGGTCTGATTTGATTTCCCTAGCCACCTTTCTCTCTTCCTTGTCAAGTGAATGAGTGGTTTCTGACGAGTCAGAATAGACTATATATAAGCCTGCAGTCTATTGACTGCTGGAGGCTAAGTGAAGCAGGGAAGTAATTTAAAATAAAAATGAAACATGTATGAGAATTTTCTTTTTATTATATGGTCTGAACTGCTTTTCTTGGCTCATAATGCAAAGTACTGTCTGTTACATTAGCATGAATTATTTCTGTTGCGTTTATCCTAAATAATTCTGCTGTCATTGAGTGAATTTTGTAATCTTTTGTTGCTAAGTACTTTCTTGAATGAGTTACTTATAGGGCTTCATGTTATAGCTGTGGAATTTATGGTAAACTGGCTTTTGTGTGAGTTGTGTGATTAAGAACTTTAATAATAAAGAAGAATTGATGAAATAATAGCTAGAGGTCTCTCATCACCTTGCTACCAAGTGAGTGCTGCCATATATTTGTTTTCAAAATGTTTGTTTCCTTTGTAGGGTAAGGAGGAGGCTGCAATTGAGACTTATATTTTCTCTGGCCAGCAATTGGAGCGTGCTGGAGATAGTTGAAATGTTCAAAACTTTTACTAGTAGTATGTGTCAGGTACCATCTTTGAATGATTATTTTCATGATTCTCCGAGTTTTCATACAACACTGAGCCAAGTTAAGCTGTAGAATTTGACCTTAAAATCAAAAATGGGTTTGGTGATTTAATGAAGAATCATTATCTAGAAGTCCTGTACAGGGATTTGAATATAATCAGACAATTGAAATAACACAGGTCTTCTTGGATTCTTTCTGAGATGGAATTTCTGGTGTCGTATATTATCTTGAAAGGCAGTCAAGAACTAGAAAAATAGATTTGTGAGGAACTAAGAAAAAGGATGTTTCTTAACATGGAGTTAATGAAGTTAGACTACCAGTTATTTAAAACTAACTCAAATCTTCACTTCTGAAAAATCTACCTTTTAGTAATTTATCTGAAAAGTCTTCAAATTAATGAGTGTGTACTTTAATATTTCATTACTTTTTGTGTTTTTGTAATAAAAGTAGAAATAAATCCAAAACTTGAAGTAATCTCTTAGATTTCAAATAATTTATGTAAAACAAGATTGATCATTACAATATTTAGTGCTACTGTGACTAATGTCTCCATGAGTTGTTACATCATTACAAAATTATAAACAGTAGGTGGTTACAATTTGTTTTAGTTTCCTAGAAGTTGTTTTTCACAGTAAACTGCAGTTATTATTTTTAACCTAAGAGACATTTTATCTTAAGTCAATCCAAGGACCAAAATGATTTTAACTGTTTTCTGGGTTGGTGGTGTTACAGTGACGGGGCCCCATATTCATGTAAGGTGGTTAAGTTAACTGATATTCGAGATTTCAGTTTATGGCATGATATGGCTAAACAAGTGATAAAGTGTGACAAATTTTTATTGCTTTGATAACAAAAGGTTGCTTTGTGCAGGAGATTTACGGCCTTTTATCCAGCTGAGTTTTGAAAGTCCCAGATAGTAAAGCTAGCACCATTTCCCATGTGAGACTGTTCCACAGGTGGTATAGTTCAAAGTTGATTTTTAACCATGTACTTTTGTGAATTTCACAGTATTAGATATCAATATTTCTTCTAACGAAGAGAAAATAGCATATTTGTAATGGGAGCATTTATGCCTCTG
Organism: Nycticryphes semicollaris; assembly: GCA_013400055.1. Classification (NCBI taxonomy): domain Eukaryota; kingdom Metazoa; phylum Chordata; class Aves; order Charadriiformes; family Rostratulidae; genus Nycticryphes; species Nycticryphes semicollaris. The sequence goes on from VXBJ01005165.1 coordinate 712,662, forward strand.
AGATATGTATTTTAAAGTGGATGTTGGAGAATGAAGGAGAGAAGAGAAAACCCTATCACTGAATATTTTCCTGATGGATTGATGTCACATTTTTTTATCAATACAAATTTAGTGTTGCTATGGGCCGTCATTTGTTTCCTGAGTCTGGTTTGAGAACTCAACAATCAGGTTTTAGTTCAAGTACCTATGATAATGCCTTTCAAAACATTGGAAATAGCACAGGCTGAAACTATGTATCCTCTGAGGAGTACCATAAGGCTGGTAGACAACTGTCTTGTGGTGAGAATGCCCTTGCTTTATAGTTACCCTGTTCTCTGAAATTTGTATGGAAATTGGCTCACAGCTGTAACCTAAGAGGAAGTTTTGAAAAGGGGTTTGAGCAGGAGAGATTTTGAGGCAATGTAGTGACTGCTTGCTTGTAGAAACAGACTGACATCTTTTCTTTCTCACCCTTGGAATTCCTTCCAAACTCATAATTTTTTTTTTCTCACCAACTTAGAAAACAGTCTCTAAGAGAGCAAGAAGGCCTGAAACAGGGCTGTGCTGGTGGTGGGTGCGTGGTGGTCCTGCTGATTATGATTGGAGGGAGGTTAGAGTAGGAAAGAAACTGTCTAATTCAGGAAACTTGTGTCTGTCATTGTCACTCCCTGGGGAGGTGGTCCCAATGTCGTTTTTCTCCCTCTCTGAGGGAGAGGAAGAAGAAAAGGTGAAATTGGCTGCTGCTGAATTTCTCTTTCAGGACAAAGGGGGAGGTTTATAGCCATGATAGATGTGATTATTTAGGTTTTAGACAGTCAAACAATAGCTATGTTTTGCGTGTAATGCACAAAAAAAATTATCTGTCAGGCAATCCAAGTTCATGCAATAGTTTAGGATGACAAATGCTACACTTTCCTCGTGTGCATGTATATGGTGTGTGTGTATGTGTGTGTATACATATAGTATATATATGTATATGGACACACACGTAAGAGAGAATCCCTATGAAGAATCATGGATATAAAAGTCTTTGCACATTTGAGGAAAAAAAAGAAAAGTTAAGTTATACAGCAACACAGTTCATATTTTTATTTAAGGGTAAAGAGTCTTTACAATGGGGCTATTCCCGAACACCTACTGTTGCACTCCAGGTGTTACAATTTCACTCTGGTGTTTGCAGTATTCTCTTTACTTAAAGTGGGAAGCGGTGTTTAATACGACTAATATTCAGAAGAATTGACTAATGTTTGAATTTTTTTCTTTTATTGTATCTTTTCATTCTAAGACAAACGTACGCAAAATCCCCAAACCTCCTTCAAAACAAGAAAGTCCCTGCAACTGGAATATGTATATATATTAAATTTTCTTCATTTCAGTGCTCTTCTTTCTCTGTCCTTTACACTTTTTCTTTCACAAGTGTGTTGTACTGAAGTAGTTAGCTGAAAGGCAGTTTAAATATAAAAGCAGGCAGTGTCTGACTTCTCAAGCTCCTGTGGGAGACTCTGTATGTTCCAATGGGCATTTTGTCCCAGTTTTCTATCTTTGAAGCAGTCATTGGCTATTTTTTTTCTTAAGATCTTAACGGTTTTATCTATGTCCTTGCATTATTGGATGTAAAATGTTTTAAATATTTTTTTTTAAAAATAAGGGCAATTTTTGAAGTATTTTGTTCTAGGAAATGTTATCTTCTTCACCATTTTAATTCATAAATATCTATGAGTTTTTCTAGTTTATATAGTTTGTATCTCTAATTTTATAATTTAATCCAGAGCATCCCAGCATCAGTGTTGGTGTCTGCTCCTAGTCTGGGCTGGAGGGCAGACTTTTCTTTCTTCTCCCCTTTCTGTGTTCTTCCCTACATCAACCAGAGGGGGGCTGTCCCCAACCCAGTGCCTATTTAGGCTGTGGATGCCTGGCCTCGCACAGTCATAAATAAGATTTAGGTTTTAGTTAAGAGTGTGCTGCTTGAATAGCTTTTCTGTGGCCTCTCCCAGAGAAAGGATGACAAGACAGAGCTAGTGCAGCTAATCTTAGCCTGTTTGCTTTCTCTGTGAACCATTTTGTTAACTTTGGAAGAAGGCAAATGTTTGTTTCAGAGCTCATAGTTCAGAATCAATTTTGGGATAAACTACTTGATAATTTTATTTATTGTTTATTTTGTAACTGATACAATTAGGTACTAATGTGTGTGATGTATTACATACTTACAAATGGCATTTATAAAGCACTTTTTACTTTTCTGCTTTCTTCCCATCATACTTTTTTTTTATCAAAACTACTAACCTTATCCTAAACTTACACTCTTCTAACAGCTCTTTTCCCCCAAATACTTCACTGCAAAGCAGTGGCTTTCCCTCCAGACCTTTGAAATTTTCATTCCATGTTGCAATCTTCTAAGACTTCAAAGGGTATTTTGTATAGGACCAATGTGTTAGGTTTGTGCTCTGATATTTAAGCATACCAATCCACTTGTATTACATGACTAAAATAAGCATTTAAAACAGCTTGGAAAAATTTGGGGTAACATATATCCATCAGTTTTCTTTTTGGATGGGTGATACTGACTAAAACTGATCTTTATTTATTATCGTTCTAGTTTAGAATCAGTATATTTGATAGCAAATGAGAAACTTTTAAGTCTGTGTGTGGATAGATGGATTTTTTAAATATCTGTATTTACATCTATCTTGCCTGCATATATTTTATTGATAAAAGTAAAATTTTCAAAGACCAATATACAGAAATGATGTCCAAATAAACTGGCATCTGGGGATTTGCAAAGGTATTCAGACTTTCTGTTTGCTTAGAAGTATAGGTAAATGAATGAGGAGTGCACAGCTAGCTAGTTTGTATTCAAAGTAACAGTATGCCAGTATTTTTATATACAGTGAAGAAACTTTCCTGAGCCTGTCTGTTGCCTTTTTTTCCCCCCTCTTTTTGAACTGAAGCAGAGTTTTCTCTGATTTGGAGCTAGTTTTGAATATGTTGCAATGGACATAACCTTTTTAGAGTTCTTCCTTCAAGAAAAATGACTGGGTTCTCTTCTCGTAAGGGGTTTATCAGTGTCAAAGCTCAGCAGTGTGTCAGGGTAATTCTTTAAACCTCTACACAGATCGAAAAGATAATTGAAGAATGCACAGCCACTTCTTTGTGCTAAGTCTGAAATAGAAGGGGGCTAAATCCCCAGTGGGTAGAAGTTAGATAATTTGGTGATGCTATGCTGATTTATGCCTCTTGAGAGTTTGCCTGCAGCAGAAGCTGGAGGTGATGAGAAGAGATTGGATGAGATAAAGACCATCCAGGAAAAATTCATCAAATTTGTCATTCTTGAAAGGACCATCATAACATATGGGAAGGCATATCATTTACCTCAGGCTCAGAGGAAAATGATTTCTGCTATGAGAATATTAATTTTATTTCTTAGAGGATCAGCCGACAGGGTAGGCTTTCTCCTGGCTGGTCTTCCCCTTCTGTTTTCTCTAAAGGGAAGGATGAAGCTTGGAAATGTCTTATCTGTAGCAGACAAGCAAGTTGGCATTTTGCCATAATTTCCTGCTAGCAGAGAGGATAATGGTAATTATATGTCAAAATTTAACATTTCTCTTCTTTGAAAGAGAACTTTTTAATGCAAAATATTTAGAAAAGTCAGGTCTATTTTGAGGTGGATAAGAAGCTAGGATTAGTGAAATGACAAATTTTTCTTAAGAAAATGGAGTTTTTCTGGCTCTTCAGGGACAAGGGAGAGATGAAAAGGATTAAAAGAAAGAAGGGTATGAGGTGTGAAATATAACTAGACTGCAACTTCAGTATTATGTAATATTTGGGGGATACCCAGAGCAGCATTGCCTGTCCTGCTGGAAAAGCTGTTAGCACTTGATTTGCTAACACTTCCAGCATTTTTGATTAAATTGATATTTGTTTATCAGACAAACAAATTTCTATTGTGCTGTACAACACAGAGTCCAAATTCCATCAACACCTTTCTGAGGAGGAGAAAATGTTTTCCTGTAATCAGTTCTAACATTCTCAATGGTTGAAACTTAAGCTGTTAGTCAACCGTGTCATTAGTCAGATAATAAAAAAGAGAGTGGTTTTCCGAGGCTATGGTACAAGTTACACTACTGCTGAGATGCTTAAAAATCTGGAAAGCTTTGCTTTCTTTAAAGTCAGAAAAACATTTTTTAAATGGTCATTTTAAAAATAACCTATTCACCTTCTAGCTGCATGTTTAAAATCTATCATTTCAATCTGACTTTACAAATAAATTTCTAGAATACACAATTTACGTAAATACAATGTTGCTAAGAAAATAAATGTATGATTGCAAACTTTGAGATGATTTTGTACTTCTTGTTTTCTGTATTTTTCATAGAATCATAGAATGGTTAGAGTTGGAAGGGAGATTAAAGATCATCGAGTTCCAAAGCCCCTGCCATGGGCAGGGACACCTCCCACTAGACCAGGTTGCTCAAAGCCCCATCCAGCCTGACCGTAAACACTTCCAGGGATGGGGCATCTACAACTTCTCTGGGCAACATCTTCCAGTGCCTCACCACCCTCACAATAAAGAATTTCTTTCTGGTATTTAATCTGAATCACCCCTCTTTAAATTTAAAGCCGTTACCCCTTGTCCTGTCACTACACTTCCTGACAGAGTCCCTCTCCAGCTCTCCCGTAGGCTCCTTTCAGGTACTGGAAGGCTGCTATAAGGTCTCCCTGGAGTCACCTTTTCTCCAGGCTGAACAACCCCAGCTCTCTCAGCCTGTCAATTTTTCCCTGTATTTTTCCAAGAACAAGTATAAACAACCATCTTTTATATACACTCCAAGTATAGGATTGCTCCTCAGCAGTCTGAGAGTAAGGAGATGTCTGCCTTCTCCTACATCATCTTCTGGAAAATGGGATGTCAGACATGTTAAAGTTTTTTTTTGAGAATAAGTTGCTGGATAGGAATCTTCCTTCCCTTTCATTGTTTTAAACATGTTTATTATATATTTATTCTAATTTATCAGCAACAGGTCATGCAGTGATCTGGATCGTCAGTGACCAGCCTGCGATACAAGCTTGAGTTACAGTGCTAGGATACAGCAAGACTTAACGGTGGGGTGCTTGAAGAGGCAGGTTTTGATACAGCTACATTAACTGTTAGGCAGAATTTGAACCAAATAATTTGCAAACTGTGTTTATTTGCCAATTTTGACTATGCATCCGTGGTTCACGTTTGCCTCTGCTCATTTCCTATTTTGTTTTGTAAATGTGTTTCCTTTAACCACAGTCATGGTTATCCACAGATGAACTGATTAGACTTACATAATGCCTGTTGAAGTAATCACAAAAGGAGAGTGAACAGTTTCTCTTTTGAGAGAGCAAAGAAAGTATATCCATAAAATATAGCAAGTTTTTACTGAGTTAATACATTTAAACTTAAATATTCTAAATGGTTCTCCTTTTTGCCTGGGATATTTACACTTCATAACCAAAAAACTCCAATAATATGGGATAATTCAGAGATATATGTGTAGACTAGAGAAAGGTAATAGAAACAATCCTGTCATTAGGATTAAAGGGGAATGGACTATCGGTAAGTACTTTTGAGTTTATTCCACTCAAGTACAAAGATATTTTTAAATCTGTGTTCATCTGAGCAATCAGCTGAAACTTAAGAACTGATGAATTATTTTGGCTAAGAGAAATTGCTGAGCTATTTGTATTGTTAATACCACTCTATGTATTGAGAGGAAAACTCAGTGTCTTCAGTGCTGGAGAAACCAACTGTTACCGAATCATTTTTGTATGTTTACTGGTTTTTTTGATTCAGGTTTCTAAACTTGTTTCCAATTGATGTTGAGCCCCACGGCAACCTCCTGATTTTCCTTAGGTCCTGCTCTTGATACTGATTCTGCTGGACTTTGTGTTTCTACTTCTTCGTTGTCTGCATTTTCACAATCATCTCCTGTAGAAATATAGGAGGGAAAGGCACACTCTTGGTCTTTGTTTTGTTGCTCTTGCAGATCTTCAGTCTCTGATACTTAAAAAAAACCTGCAAACGTTAATGACAACTCCGTAGGTTTGTACTTGTTCCAAAATTGTTCTTTTACTTGAATATTTTTTCTTTTTCCTTGGCACTTCTATCTTGAAACCTACACACATATCCCCCTTAGTTCAGCTAAACAAAGCAAACATTTTCAGGTTCTTCTCAGAATTTCCCTGACCATTGTAGAAGCCTTTGTATCTTGCAGTTTGGCTTCCTTTTTTAAGCATGGGTGGTCAGAATCAAGAACAGTAAGATTTTAATAGAGCTTCATTTTGTTGCATTAATGTTGATGTCTATGTACTAGAAGTATCTTCCCTGATAATTTTAAAATTTAATTTCTGTAGGAGCATCATGTTGGTAGCTCATCATTACTGTGATCTGCTTTGTCCCCACAGTTTCATCCACTGTCACTTTTCAACTGCTGCGCTCTCAATTCTTAGCAGAAACTTAATAGTCTGTAAGTTCACATATTTACATTTTGAATTGTTACCCTGATTTTATTCTTGTGGTCCTAAAGGTAATCCATGACTTCCTGGTGATGTTCCATTCCTCATATATTAGCAGTGCTTTCCAATATCAGAATTTTTTTGAACAAAGCCAAACTATGTTTTTTGTTGTCATTCATGCTGCTTATTCTCTGGTCATTAATAAAAATATATAGTAAAATTGATCTCCCAAAATGTTGCTGAGGAATATGCGTTATTATTCTTCTAGCTATTTTGGTACAACACTACATCATCTCATCTTACTTTTGCATTCTGCAATCTGCAATACCTTTCACTGATCTCAAATATTCTCTATCATGATCATTAGTACTTGCAAATGTCTTAAATTTAATTTAAAAAGCTGTGTGGTGGAGCTGGTAGTGTTTGCTTACTCACTGCTCATGTCAGGTCTTTTTGATATGAAGCTGATTGTGATAGATTCAAAGTGACCGTTATTTTATCTTGCATAATCCATTTAATATTTTTTCGTTTTTCCTGTGAAGAAAATGACATAAAAGCAATCTGTATTTGTGAGTAATGCTTTTGTATAAAATGATACCTGTTGACATTCTAAAGGGAATGAATTACCGGATTTTTGCTTTAACATTTCTCAGAATAAGTACCTATACTTTATAAATGGAACTGTATGTATACTCTCTCTCTTTTTAACATTGCTAATGAAAAGTTTTCACTTTTGCAAAGTAGTAATCCCATTGTCATGAAGAAAAGTATGGAATAACTCCTGGGAAAAGATTCCACTAGCTGGGATAATATACAGTATTTCCTCATGCATATTTCTGAGTGCATTTATAGTTTCTACTGAGATCTTAACATAACTCGGGAAAATATTCTTCTATGTTGTCTTTTGCTACCTCTTGAATTCTTCTGATGTCCAGCTGGGGGAGAGATTATGTGCTCTTTGTGAGCAGAAACTTAATTGATATTTCTGACATCTGTGATGATAGCTCCTAGCTTTGCATTTTTCACTTTTTAAGTGGATCCTCATGTAATATAAGTTTTGCACAGAGACAGCCTACATAATATTTATAAAAGTTGGCTTGGCACATACATTTTTTGATTTAGTCATTGCTTATCATCTTGCTGGTCTCCATATCCTCACTAGGTGTTTTGTGGGGACTTGGAAGTGGTTGCCAGCAATTCACAGATGCAAGGTTGTACTCCTTTATGTAGCTGTGAGTAGCTACTGATCAGAACATAGTGTTGAAGAACCGAGTATTTGCATAGGAGTAAATAACTTAATATTTAGTAATGGTGTATTATTATAATTTTTTAAATTACCTTTGGAAATAAAAGTATTACCCTGGGAGATGCTCCTATTTCATTCTGATGTGGGGAAAGCTATTTTCTACTTTATATTGCTGATTCACTCTTGCTTGTTTTTTGAAGGGCCTTTTGTCTTCTTGTGTTTATGTATTTATATCCTGTGCACATAGATTTAGTAGTATTTTCTTGGTTGAAAGTGAAATAATGAGTTATTCTGGAAAGCATTCAAGAACATTCACAATGTTCTAAGTGGCACCTTGACTGCTACTGTCGTCAGCAGAAAAACGATGGCATCAGGTTGTTGGGTCTCAAAATTAACTCTCTTGATGAATATAAAAAGCAGTGCTAGGCCTGATCTGGTTCCCTGCTGCACTTTAAAGCCTCCTAGGGGTTCACTGACCAGCCTCTGTCAGGTTGCTGAACATGTCATTGGAGACCCTCTACACATGTGGGAAACTGTGAGTTCCCTTTCCCCATAGATGAAGCGTCCTTATGTTGAGGCAGTTGCAGGCTGTATAAAGTCAATCAGTTATAAACTGAAACCAGACAGTTTCCCTCTCTAAAGGGAAATACATGGTATTCATGGATGAGGCCAGTTTGCTATTATCAGTGCCATAATGTGAATGACTATAAGCCAAACTCGATTACTCAAAACAGCAATTACTACAACTGTATAATAATAACGTTAAACTAACAGAATAGGATCTGGGTGAATTAATTTAGAACCATTTACTTCTAGTTTCGGCTTCTGCTTATATTTCAAAGTAAAGAAGGACATCCAAATTAATTTGAATAGCATGCAAGCTGTAGTTAAATTAGGGGAGACATTTTTCCTCCAGGTTTTATTTGTCTGTAAAATCCAACTGGTAGCAATGTATTTCAGTACGTGTTGAGGGGATGTTTTTGTGTATTTAAGGGTATGGACTGAATGCCTAAATAGGACTTTCTCTCTGTGTGAACATGAGTAATTTTTCCATGGGTCTAGAATTCAGAGGAATTATTAAACGATAACTTTTTCTAGTTTGTTGGTGGCACTGTTTTGTCTCAGTTCAGTAAAGTGATTTTTTTTGCCAAAGTTTGTTGCCGTGATAGCAAAAAATGTAAATAATGATTTATAATAATCAATTTCACTTGCATCAAGCATCCATTTTAATAAAAAGCCCAGCTAGTACTTTGTAGTCGTAATAATTTAAAAATTACTAAGGAGGATACTGTACATTTGTTAGCTTGAAAGGTCTCTCATATCAGAAAAAACCCATGCATGATTGTTTTGTTTGATATCAAAACACATTTTTGCTGTCATAATACTGGCAGATTTTCAAGGCATGCTGTTTTCTGGCTGCTAGCAGGGAGTAATGGAAACAATGCAGTGATCATGCAATTTATTGAAAATAAACACTAAAAATACTTAGGCAAGCAACGTTCTTAATTTAATAGAGACTGGGATTCATAAGGCTGCATAAAATAGCTGTTTGAGTACCACAGGGGATTTAAATGCCTTGCTGCCTATGAATTGTTTATAATTTCTTTCTGGTAATTTTCCTTTGGATCAGACTGTGATGCTTATTCTGAATGGTGATAGTGCTTGTTGAGGAGTGGTCATGCAAGCAAAATTTGATAACCTCGATATGTCACTTCATCTGCCGTTTTTCTTTTGTTAATGCAAAGCTGGTTGCATAATACCTAATTTCTCCTTTAGCTGACCACAGATGAAAACAAAATCTATAATGGCAGCGCTAGGTTTTATAAAAAACGCAAGTGAGGAGTTGAAGGATGTGGCTTGTTCTGTTTGGATGATGCAGGATTGCTTTAAGCAGTAAGCTTACTGTTTTCAGATGGCATTAGCAGCATCAGTGATATAGCTGTGTCAGCCTCCTCGACTACTGGATGTCTGTAATCGCACGGAGGAAACTATATTTAAGATCTGATATCTTGAGGGTAATGACTCCAGCACTTACTGACGGACAGAATGGCTGTTAATGCTTTCTTCACTAGCCCAGAAGATTTTGAGAGATAGATGGGTCTGTGATGTACTTTTCTAAGACAGGAAATGCAATTTTTGGGGGTGTCTGGAAATAGGAAGGTCATGCAGCTCGGAGCCGGTGAGACATTACAGTCTCTAAGTCATCAGGTATGGCCTCGTAGTTTATACTAATATTTCTAGCACAAGGGTTTGTTTTACAGTTTTAGGTCATTTGCAATCTCTTTGTCTGTGTAATTGCTTCATGTTGGATTTGCTACAGGATTTATAGGGTAGAGTGTTTACATAAGCAGAATGATGTATATCTTGAATGTCTCATGTGTTGTTAATTGCTATTTGAACAATGTAAGGTTATTGCATATCTTCAACCTGGTTTTATTGTTAATAGGATTTCTTTGAACTAATTCATGGTCAAAGGTTATACCTCTGCTGTAAAGGAAAATTGCATTTTTTTATTTTGCTTTATCTTTACATGGCACACAAAGCTATCCTGTAAATATGTGCTTGTTGTATGAAATGCAGTATAAAGCAACTGCTTACCTACGGTGACAGGTTGTTTTGAACAACGTATCACATTGTGTAACAGGACTGAGCTATTCTGCAGGCACAGATCTTGCTTCATTTTGCAGTAGTAGATTTTTTTTTTTTTTTTGCTTCATTTCAAGTCAGTTTTAAAAATATATTACTGAACATAACAGTGAAAGTTTGGCAGGATAACTCTCCCCTTTAATTATTACACTCAGTGACACATGTTAATACTAACAGGTAGTAAAAAAGAAAATTAGTAACTTAAATATTTAGAATGTTGTTACAACCAATTTAATTTTACTCAAGCATGTCTCATCTTTTTTGTTTTTAACTGTTGCTAACTTTATTGTAAAGGTGATACTTTTGTATCTGCTAATGTATTGGGGTAAGGGATAGGAAACTCAAGAGTAAATAAAAGAAAAAAGTGTATGGGTATTTCACATAGGAAGATAGTGGCCTAATTTCATGTATGGAGCACAAAATGGCATTAGAAATACTGTTATTATTTTAGGTGTTATAAATGCTAGATAATGGCCATTGTTTCCCTTGAATACAGCATAGAGCAATTATATTTGAAATTCTGAGAGAAGTTTATTTTAAAAAATGGTATTCAGCTCCATCTTAAGAAATTCTAGATGTATTTGCAGAACATTTCCATGGCAACGTGTTTGGCCATGTGTTTTAAAAGCTCAGCTGAAGCCTGAAAGTAGTGTGCAATTTTTCTGTCTCTTGCTTTACCCTTGTGAAACAACAATTTTCACATATAATTGGACTGCAGATTGGCAGGGGTGAGCTGCATTTCCTGACCCCAAAGCACAGGATTAAGTGATCAAGATTTAAAAATATTTTCATATTTCCACCTAGAAATGTAAACATGTAAAACATGGAATTGATTTGGCATTTAGGACTATATACTGGTTTCATCCCCATTTAATAACAATTTTTTGGAAACGTATGATTGTGTGGGAGACCACAGAAAATCAAACTTAAGAATGTGCAGCAAATTGTTTCAGTAAAAATGGCTGTCTTTTCATTTTTAATTAAAAACATATTTGTGAAAAATGTGTTACTTTTACTGGCCATCATTTATAGTTTCCTAGTCTACTTATCCAGCTTACATTCATACTAATAATGGGGAAAGACTGCCCTGCTTTGAAGCTTGATTAGGTTTGGAATGATTTAACTATACCTTTCACTTGCTACAAGTTCTTTTTAATCTGTTAGAATTTATTTTCAGTATTTTTATGTATTAGTCACAATGAGTACATTCTGTTTCTTGGCATTGGAATTAAATTCCTGAAAGTATTGGTTTCATGGTATTTTGGTGCTTTGCAGGGTATTTATGGACATTTTAATAGGACCAACCCTCCCCCAGCTTCTTTGTTTCCTTTATTCAAGTGTAATTTAAAATCTTGACCTACCTGTATTTTGAGGTTGTTCCCGAACTCTCCTTTGCTCATTTAAAATAATTAGATCTCCATGGAATTTTGCATAACTGGAAGCTGTAGCAGTATGCCATGTGCTTATCCTGGACTCTTGTTTAATAATTTGTAATAATTCTGCAAATAGCGTTCTCTGGATATTTTTGAAATACAGTGTTGATGATAAACTGCAAATAGTGCAATAGACATCTAGTTGAGGCCTGTTTAGGATAGAAGCTGGATCTACAGAGGAAAATAAATTGGTGAAGAATGTTTTTCTGAGGAAGTGTATGTTTAGGTCATTTAATTTGGAAACAATGGCATTACTGAGTATTGCAAGTGTGTTCGAATACGTTTTTTCACTCAATGGGACTGTGTCCCATTATAGGTCCTTCTTCATTTGGAGGGACTAGAGAATAATACCCCAAAGGAATATATTGAAGAGGTGAAGGTCTTTTGTAGGAGAAGGAATTACAGCAAGGTAGAGATACACACATGAGAGCAGGGACTTGAAGTGGTCTGAAAATTTAAAACTACAAACTGTTTTGCTTGTTTAACACCTTGACTCTCCCCTACAGCCCCCTGCCACCCAAAAAAGAAAGGTTTAAAATGTACTTGCTGATACTTGGACATACTACACAAACTTGGAGTGACTGAATCCTGTGGCAGTGTGTGGTATCAACTTAGCAAGATGTTTTTTATGCCTTCTTTAAAACTATAGAATCCCTCTTCAAAAGAGGTTGATTGCAACTGTCAGTTTTTGAAAAATGCCGTTCAAAGAAGTATCTCTCTCACTAAAGAATTCTTTCCCCTTGACTGTGCATAATGAACACACATCTGTGAGTATGTTTCCCTATATTTAAACATTCCTATTTGCAGAACTTGATAATAAAGATCTTACAAAGAAACAAAGCTCTGTATGGGTATTTTAATAACAGTGTTAAGTAGCAACTTGGGCAAGAAGCCACTCATGCACATCCTCAGGTGCGTAGTGCTTTTACTTATTACTGATTGACATTATGATTCCACACTACTAACTTTTTTCATATGTTATAGTGCCAGTTTCTAAGGAAATGGCAATGCTGGAGCAAATAGGAGATTGTGGTCAAATATTCACAAATGACAATAGAACACTAGAAGTAAAAGTACTTTAAGTTGAATGAGTTCAAGTCCTTTTGTCCTACATTAGTCTCCTTCCAAGAGATGATCCTGTTGTCTGGTCAGATTCTTCATGTTTAGTGCTTTCGTTCATAAACCAAGTCATTGGGCCTAACAACCTGAATTGGGAAAGGCTTAGTACAAACATTTCAGAAGGGTCTAAAACGTAAAGTAACATAGTGTAAATACGTACTGGCTAGCTGCAGGGTTACAGAATGTATAACTAAATTACTAGTATTCCAAGAATGCTCTATTCCATTTAGTTTTCTAAGAATATCACCACATGATCATTCTGAATAAAGACTATTTGTAGGAGTTTTGCAGGGATGTGTGTGAAAATGTGAATAAATCACAACAATAATGCCCCAGTAATTTGTTAAAAAATTTTAAAAATACAATTATAGTTAGTCTCAACCTATTCCTGCAGATGTGGGACCACCTGAGCTGGAGCAGTAAGGAAGGTGATCATATTAATGCAGTAAATGTGTTACTTAAAGTGGCATTTTGGAGAGAAGCAGCAATCTCAACTATGATTCATTCTGTCTCGTAATGAGCCTTGTAAATAACATGACATGTTCATATTGTTTCTTGTTACCTTGCAAGACTATATTTATTTTGCCTTAACTTTTCCATACAAGTTATTAATAAAAAAATATTAACATGAGTGCTGTTATGCTACTGTGATCAGGGTCTTGGGTCTCATGGTAATTTCTTTCAGCAGAAGCTAAGTATAAGCAGAAGCTGATCTATAATTCTGGTAAATTCCAATAGATTGCTTAATTAGTAAAATCAATATGAACTACAGAGTAAGCTACATAATGCTTTCCATTGTGCCATACTGATTTCAGTGTGACTCTACAAGGGAGAGCATCACTTTCCCAAATTGTTTAAAAAATGTAAATACCAGTAAGTGATTACAAGATACGACTGATGATTAAGTGGGGAAATACTGCTATTCCCATTTTATTGAGGGGATTGAGTTTTTTCTTATGTTTAATTTCTCACATTTTGTTTTGTGCCCATGTCTTCTTGCCATGTCACTGGGCTCCACTGAGAAGAGCCTGGCTAAGCCTTTGCTACTTCCCCTCAATCAGGTATTTGTAGGCTCTGATAAGACCCCTCTGAGCCTTCTCCAGGCTGAAACAGTCCCAGCACTCTTAGCTTCTCCTTCTGTGAACTTTGTGGCCCTTTACTGGACTTACTCCAGTATATCCATGTCTCTCTTCTAAGAAGGGAGCCCAGAACTGAAGAAAGCGTTCTAGTTATGTCTCAGCAGAGCTGAGTAGAAGGGCAGAATCATATTATCTGGGAAGGAAATTCAGATTCTCTATTAACTAGTCAAACAAATATGAGAAACTTTGAATGGGAATTCTTGAAAAATGAGGACTGAATATATTGAAAATTATAAACAGTAATCTTTGATGGTAATCTTACAGAAAAGAAAAGCTTTGAAAATAGTTTTGCTTAAGGCATAGCAGTTGTTTCAGTGATGAAACCTCCTGTTGTTTTGGGATGTCTTGTATGCAATCTGTGTCCCCCAATGCCATTGATATAAGCACAGAATAGCTCCTAAAGGGAAAGATTAAGCTTTAATATTTTGAGCTAAGGAAATTTTGAAGTAACTGAATAAAAACATACCATCTAGTATGGTATCTCTAATAAAAAAAAAAAAAAAAAAAAAAAAAAAGGTAAACTATGGGGAACATTAACTCCAGGGATTCAGAAGCTGTATTTTTAGTCAATTTGCCAAAAAAAGATTTGTTAATTTCTAGTGGAAACCCAGAAAACCCAGAGTTTGCAGAAAGCTCTCAAATGTTCTCAACTGCTGCAGCAACCATCAACTGATACAAAGTATTCAGCTTAGTTCATTGAATAAAAATGTAAACCAGTCATTAAGTGACATAAGGGAGTGTTGAGGTATTGTAAAAATTTTCTGATTTTTATAATAGATTCCTTCTTTTCCCTTAGGCTGCTTAAATAAAACAAAAATTTACATGGAAGCCTTCAGTGATTCAAGGTTCATCTGTTTCTTTCCTGATAACATAATGAGTTCACTTGTTTAAATTTTTTTTTTATTAAAGATTTTATGCAGGCACACAGAATCATTAAAATATGTGCAAGAAATCATACCCATATGGTTTGCATCCGCATTTAATGCAATTAAAACTATTTTAACAAAAGCAGTATTGGTTTTATGTCCCAATCCTGCAATTAATGTTTTCCAGGAAAAGCAGCGTCAATTTTCTGCCTAAATCCTACCAGGGGAAGAGCAGAGAAATACTTTGTCCTTGCATTAGTAAGGGGAGCTGCAATCAGGCGATTCCTTTCAGGTGTGGAGACAGGGACTGGCATGGTGGAGACCTGATGTCAGGCTTATTAGGTGAGAGGGTTAACTGTGCTTTTAGGGGGTTTGTGTCTGAAAGTTAGCGATGCAGGTTAGTTATACCAGCTGATGCCACTCTTTAGTCCAATTGTTGAAGTTATTTGTTTATTTTCTATTTTTCTGTTAGGGTTATCTGCAGTACTTCAGAATTGGAAAAAAAAAAAATAATCAGATGTCTCTTCCCCTTTTTTTTTCCTACCTATTTTTCATCTAACTTTTCCAGTCCTGTTCAAGAATAATTTTGATGAATGAAAGATTTTAGACGTCATATGGGTATGTGTATCTTAAACAGCAGTTGTGCCTATCACAACTTTAAATTTAGGCAGCTCTTAGTATATAAGAATGTTGGAAGTTGACTGGTGTTACCTCAATGTTGACTGCCTTGTAGCATTTTTAATAGAGTACACTGAATGATCATTAGAAAAATATATTATGATAGTTTTGTAACAATGACAGCAATATAGTGATTTCTTATGGCATTGTATATTCTGCTGATGATTATTACTAGGTGCTTAGATTCCACATGGTGAGTATCGGCCTAGTTCTGTGAGCGCTGCTAAGGAGGAAGCTCAATGTCTGGAAACTGTGACTGGACCTTATCTTTAGAATATCAGTTGCGGTATTTGTTCTAATAAGTGTCAAAGATACGACATGTTAGATCACCAGGGCACAGGATGTAATGGAGATGGCTGCATGATGCCAGTACAGTTTACCTAACATATGAAATGTGAAACAGGAAAGTGAAAAGCTGTCTTGGCGTTCTTCTTTTGTTCTGGAAGGAAGTGATGACCTCTTTCTCCAGGAACTTGATGCCGCCTTGCCTTCACCAGACTTGTCTCCTCTGCTAGATCTCAGTGTACTGTCACCAGCCCTTCTGTGCATAGTCATGAGTGAATTCCTCATTACTGCTAGTGAGTGTCTTGCAGTGACTCACTGGGCTTGATTATTGCCCAGTCTGCCTTCTGCTCTCCTCCTCCTCTTTCCTGAGTCGTTTTCTGTTTTGTAGGGTGCAGACATGCTGAAATTTCTCAGCCATCTCACTTCTAATGCAAAGACACACATTTGCTGTGGATGTCAGTGAGAGATGTAATCTGTGCTGTCAGAAGTAGTTACTAGCACTGCCTTGTGTCCCGACCATCTACAGTAGCAGCAACCTCAGCACAGACCTGAGATGTGCTCTGCGTCCTTTTCTTGCCTGCTTCAACAGATAAGAACTGTTGAATTATTTCCTTTTTAGTATCCTTTGCAACTGCTGAGACAGGGATTAAATGTACATTTTTAGCAATGTCTGTATTATCAGCTGTAAACAAATTTCCCTGGTAATCACTTAGACTTTATTTCCCTCATGGGCCTCTTATTGTGTCCATAAAAATGCCATTATCAATTTCTCATTTAATTTCCTTTTAATTTTCCTGTCTTTGCTTGGCTACACTGTACACACCTGTGGATCTCTAATTTAATATAGGAATGTGAAGAATAACACCTTTATCTTCCACTATGCCCAGTTTTAAATTTCTTAAAGGGAACTGAAGAATCTCTTAGGTTGTTTATTCAGTCATAGCAAACAAGATTTGGGCTCTTTGGCTTTGGACACTTTTGACACCTGCTTTTATACAGACCTGGGCAGCGGGGATTTTATAAGCTTAAATTGGTTGAGCCCTGGAGCTGATGCTGTTCCCATAATGGATGCTCCTGCCTTCCCAGCATGTTCATCACCATATATCTTCCCTTCTTGGTTTACAGTTTACTGATTTGGCAGAGACATAGTGATATATGCTGGTGTAGCAGACAATTATGGAACAACACTGCTCTTCTCAGAAAACAGCAGGGAGTTACATTATTTCTAAGACGAAGCACTCCATGCTTAGGAATCCTCTCTTTGAGAGATTGTGTTAATGAAGATGGGGTTTTCTCTGCCTCAGCAGGTTCCTGGTGCAATTCTGCTCAGTTTGAACTTACTGGTATTTATAACTTCCTATTCTCTTATCAGAGGACCTTTTGATCAATCTCAGTATGGGACTGTAGATCTCCTTCAGATACCTCAGCAGCCATGTCTTTCCCTGTAACACAGGAATATAAAAATAGTTGTGCTGGGCCAAACTAAAGATACTAGCTCACAGTCTTGTCTCTCTGATACAGGTCAAAAGCCTAGAGAAATATGTGATAGTGGGGCAGATGCACAGATCTCCTGGGTAGTATCTGAGAACCTCTCAGTTCATGGATCCAGGACTTTCTGTTCCAGAAACTGTGGTTTTGGATTTGGTACCTTGAAAAGATTGCTCTTGCCTGAACATGCCCACACATTTCTTGAACTCAAGTAAACCTTTAGTATCCATCAGAGTTCCATAGCTTGCAAGTATACTGCATAAAGAGCTATGTCTTTTTGTTTGTTTTGAACTTGGCTCCAGCTGTCTTCATTTAATACCATTGTTCTCATTACTATGTTGGGAAAGACACTGAACAGTAATTTCCATATTCAGCCTCTGAATATCCATCATGTTTTTATAGACTTCTAATATATCTACCTCATACAGTGGATATTCTTATTCTCTGCCTCTTAATCTTTTCCATTTCAGCTTTATCTTTTTTGGCAAGTAACAACTTGATATTCAAGCTGCAGGTAAACTTCAGATGTATACAGTGGGCATAAGGATATCCTTGTTTTGGTCTCTGTACGTTTTCTATTTTGTAGTGTTCTGTTTGTTTGTTTTTTTCCCTCACAGCTACTAACTTTGATACAACGTTTTCATGGAATTTTTAACCAAAGCTGCAAGACCCTACTGCTAAGTGGTGGTGCTCAGAAAGTTTCACTCTGTATGTGAAACTAGAATTGTTTTTCCCTCTTGTGCATCAGTTTGCAAGTCTCTTGCTGAATATCATCCAACATTTTATCATCCTTAATGCACTTATTGGGCCCTCTGCAGCTCTTCATATTCAAGCTTTATCTTTATGAATCCGATAATGAAATTATCTGTTGTTAGCAAACCTTGTCGCCTTGCTGCACATCCAAAATGATCTATACATTTGTACCAGTGCAGATCTCACCAGAATTCCAGTGATGACTTCTGCACTGGTGACTTCCCTCTGCCAAAAGAAATTACAATTTCCCTGTGGTTTATGTTTTCTACATTCCACAGAATCAATTGTTTTCCAGTACATTGCACTTACTCATGCGCCCTGTAATTTTATTCTTTGTAAGTAGCTGTTTCTCTAAACCTTCCTGTTACCAGCAACAAGTTTACTGGTTGATTGTTTATAAATACTGTTTGGAAATCTTTTTAGAAGTTAACATCATATGTATGGTCTTACAGTTCAAAGATACTAAAGGTGAGTTCAAGTAATCCAGTTCAAAGGTACCATTAGTGATTTCAAGCAAGGATGTTGCACACTACATTCAGTGTCTCACCTGTAGGATTTGGGATTATAAACTGGGTTCTGTTGACTAAAATATCTTGAGAGTATTTATATTGGAAAGATATGCAAATTTAATACCTCTTCTAGGCTGACTGTATCTCCATGGAAATATAATGTAGCATAATAATTACAAGAAAACTGAGGAAGCAGGAACATTCAGGAAGTGTTTAAAACACAAGACAGACAAATACAAGATGACAACATCCACTTTCTCATGGTCAGATTAAAAAAGTCATCACACCTTTGCACTCTTATTATTCTTTGTCATGAGCAGTTTTGCGATTCAGGGTGTTGAAAAATGTACAAGAATGATAATGTTGAATAAAATTTTGAAGGGAATAATATTAGTATATGCATTAGTATTAATAGAACTGTGCACAGGATTTATTGACTTGATCTTTTGCTATTGAAAAGGAGGTATTTCTTATCTTTTACTTACTAATTAAATGTCATTTGCTAGTTCCCTCCCCCCCCTCCCCCCCCTTATTATATTTTTAGTGATTAATAATAAGTGGGCATAGACAGAGTGGTAGTTAAACGAGTCTGGCTGCTGCAGTGATTGTGAGGTGTATGGGCAGGCTTCCTGACTGCCCTGTGCAAGTCAGATCTCCTGCTAAAGGGAGAAGTGGAGACAGTTGCTCTTTCTGTTTCTCTCTTTTTTTTTTTTTCCCCCTCAATTAAAAATTGTTCATTTTAAATGTAAGCTGTACAGAGAGATGCAGTTTTAGTCTTTAGTGATTTTATAAAAGCTTTGGGCCTTTTTTGTTTGAAGGCTAGACAAAGGTTCAAGGGAGATTTCAGTTCTGTTCTTCTGACTTCCTATTATTACTTCTAGTATCTTGTTGACTTTTTCTATGTTCTGTAACAGTTTAGAATATGCTCATTCTGTTTCTAAGCAGAAGAAAGCTCTTATAATGTGTGCATTTTAAAGTGTTCTGTTGCAGTCCCTGGCAATCCTATAGTTTAAAATAAAAATTATCTGGAATCTTATCTAGCTCCCATCTTACTGGGCTCCCATTGACTACACAGGAGTTGTGGAAAATGCAGGATAATGCAGAATTTCACATACATTTGAGGAGCAAAATCTTTGTGATGATCCAGTCTACTGAGAATTGCACCACTTGGACACAGACTTGTAATCCTGATGGATTAAAACCTGCTCCCTTGAGTTTTGAATTCTGTTATGTTTGCATCGGGAGAAGAAATCATACTAGAGTATAAACATCTCAAAGAAAATAAAATTATTGCACATAACTTAATCTTTTTCTAAGTGTTGGTGTCCCTTTGTTTTTTGAGTGAGTTTATTTAGCATATCAAAGCATGGGGAAGGAGTGAATTTCATTGAATTTTTTTTTTCTTCTCATGCAGATCAACTTCTAGAGCTTTATTGTGTTAGCTGAAATCTGTGGTTCTCATATATGGCAGACCTGATTGTACCCTTATTTGGGGGCCAAAAGCCCTGTGTAAGTCTGGCGTAGGTATAGTTTAAAATACATTAGGTGGACTTGTTCTGTTACAGTCCTTAGAGTCCTTACAAGCCTTCAGAAATCTTCTGCTTGAAAATAGTCATTGGTAAAGTTAAGTATCAGACATATTAGCTGTGACACTGGGCTTGGAAAAGAATAAGTAGGCTTAAAATAACAAAACAAGCTCCTTAAAAAGCTCCAAACACTCCCTCCCTAGAATCCAGGCATCTGTACATCCAGGGATGCAGAAGATGACTTAACCAGTGATGTTATTTACTCTCTTGTGTACTACATCTTGAGAAGAATTAAGCAATCAATATGCTATACTGGCAAATGATCCATAAATATGATTAAAATTCCTGGGAGAATAGGGCTCACATTAGTCCAATTCTACATTACAAAAGATTTATTAGTGTACGCTGGCATGAACTTATAAGATAGTTACAGACTATGCAAGTATAAAATGCCTCGACCAATACTGCTTACATGGACTTGGCACGCAGTATAAGCTTCAGTGGATTAAATCTTTTCCTAGTGTTAACTGTGTCATAGCAAATCACCCTTATCAACTAGCATTTGAAAATCACCATGTAATTTGTTAAAACAGCTAATGTATGTCAGAGAGGGTGTATGTAACAGCTTCAGATAACAGAATTTTCAGGATATATGAAAGAGCAACAGGATGGTACTGTTTCCTTTCTGATGTTATTTTTGATTGTTTTATTGGAGCTTGTTTATCTCCGTGGTTTGTGATTCTTTTTCATGCCCTTATATCAACCAATCAAGTGGATTACATTTCTTTTGGTATTTTCTGTCCTTTCCTTCTTCCCTTTAATTAAATCTGCCTCCAGTTAAGTCTCCTTTCTGTGTCTGTTCCTTTTTTCCTTTAGGTGCAAAACTCCTCATGTCCCTTATTGTCTTCCTTTTATGTTCTTGCTGTTTCTAGGATGTTACTGGTCTCAAAGAACTTGGAGGTTGTGTTTTTACCTCCTCCTGTTCCCTTGTGCCCACAGAACTTTGTTCCGATGTTTATTAACACTGCCTTGTCTGTGGTCCTTTCTGTGGAGACTGTTAACCTCCAACAATATCCACTCTGAATTTGGGTCAAAGAAGTTGATACTTCTTTGCTCTTGTTCTTAAGTTCTGCCTGCTCCTAGCTCTTTATTTTTCTTTTTCCTAGCATTTCTTGAGTTGGTCTTCTCTAAGCACTGTGTTCTCTGAATTCCTTTTCCGAAACCATTTTCAACATTTTTATTATCTCTGTGTTCAAGAATGGACTTTGTAAAAATTCTGTGTCGTGGTTTGGGCTGGGCTGGCCATTTAAAAAGAATTGTAGATCTTCTTAAACTTCTTTCCCAAGTGAGAGAAGAACGAGAGGGAGACAGTCACGTCACTGGCAGGCACTGGGAAGGTCTCAGACCAGACTCAGTGATGTGTGGAAACTGAGCTCAAGAAGTGGATTCAGGATCGCATGGATTGGGATCAAAGACACATGAACAGAGTCCTTCTTGGACTATGGCCATTGAAGAAAGAGGCTGACCTCTTTGATCCCTCAGCTTTTATACTGAGCTTGATGCAGATGGGATGGAATACCCTGTTGCTCAGTTTTGTGTCACCTGTCCTGTCCGTTTCTCCCTGTAGGTGCAACCAGTCTATGCTCTTCCACTTTTGGCCCTCCAACTTGGTGCATAAAAAAGAGAACTGATTTTGCTGTTATAAAAATGCCTTGGTATTCACTGTAAGTATCAGACCATACCTGCTAGAAGCAGATACCGTCTAAAAAAATACCGTTAATTTCAGAGAGTTAGAAGAGGCTTAACTGAAAGGCAAAATCACTAAAGAGAAAATTGGTTCTGTTTTACGTCAAAGCAGGACACTTCTGTGTTGTTGATCTTGATGACTTCTTTCCTGCTTTTATTTCCTTTATTCCTCTGTAATTTCTTTTCCTTTATAAGCTTCTCAGTTTCCTTTAGGCTCTATTTTTTTGTTCCTCTCGTACCCTTCCAAACCCTTTTGACTATTCATGGTCCTGGCTGACTCCCAGTACCCACTTTCTCAGTTCCTAATGCCATCTGCCATGCTTCTGAGATACTGCTGACTATCACTGATGACAAACTCTTGATTCTGCTGACTTTCTGTATTTCTTAATCTCGGATTTTTATCATCTGAGTATCTTTGCAGTTTTACCTGCAAATTTTTTGTTGATCATATGGCCCTCCATTCAGCTCCCTCTCTCCATGTGAACTTGTTAAAACTAACAAACCAAGGCCAAAATTCAAGCTTCCTATATATTTACTAAAATACACCCTAAGATTTTGTTTTGTAGTCTTTGAACCTGTTCCATTGAACCTGCCTTGTCCCTGTCCACCTTCTGACCTACTGCTGGGTTTTGGTTTTAGTGGTTTTTTTTTTTTCTTCATTTGTTTCACTTCTTCCCATATGCCAGTAATATGTCCTCAACTTCAGAAGTTTATATTCATCAGACTAATGTCCTGTCCCTAGTCCTCCTTCATCTCCCTGCCCCCTTAGTATGCTTTCTACAATTGTCTTCATTTCTTGTCTTCTCATGCCTTTCTAGAACTGCTCACTTCTGGTTTCTGTCTTTTGAACTGAAATTTCTCTCACTAATGTTCCACTTGACTTCTTCCTGGAGGAATTCCAGGCTAGTCCTTTATTCTCCTCCACTCCATCTGTTATCTCTCTGCGATGCTATGTTATAGTCTTCACTAAATTTTGTTGCTCTTAGACATTTGTCATTTTGTCCTTGTTGATTCTCTCTTTTCAGACTCAGTTTCTTGTTGGGTGGGTCTTCCAGTCCCCTCCACTTTCTGTATGTAGGTGTGTGTTTAGATTTCCCAGGAATTCGTCCTCAGCCCTTGCATCCTCCTCCGCACCTTACTTCAGATAATGTATCCATAAGCCATAATTTTTATGAAGGCATCACTGCTTTATTTTTCAGTGGCCTTCCCCCACTCCACTTAAAATCTACCTATCTCAGAAAGTTTTTTTGGTCTTCAGTGGTCGCCTGAATACAATCATGTCAGAAACAATTCCTGAGTTTTCTTTTCTTTCCTGATGTGCTCTTCTTGCTCTGTGCAGCTCTGAGATCTGACAGTTCCTGTTAGTCCATGTAGCTGCAAATCATTTTGAAGGCCTGCTCATCTCAACACCATGACTTACGATCTCATCTGCCTGTCTGACATGAATCCTTACAGCTTTGCTTCACTTGATTACTGGTGTTAATATCATCTTTGCTTATCACTGCCTACATCACTTAAAGTCGATTTACTAATCTCAAATAAAAACTTGTAGTCTGTCTTTTAAAAGCTTTACAACTTGTCTTCTCCTTTCCTCCTACAAGAGAGATTTTACCAGAAAGGAGAATTTTGTGTTTGCTGTACTGGCATATTAGTTTCGATTTCCCAATTGCTATTCATCTTGCAGTCATTTGTGGGCTTTCTCTTACTGTGCCTAATCTTTGTCAAAGCTCCTCCTCAAAACTCCTTCTGTGGTCTATAAATTTAAGTATAACCTATTAATGATTGGGCAGGTGTGTCAGTTGTGTGCCTTTTATTGCACTTAGGTTGCCACGTGTTTTTAACCTGAGGCTATTTATTGTTTGTATGCCTACAGGGTATCATGTGTCTTTTAAAGTATGACTATTAAAATAATTATAAATAAAGTCATTTGTTTGAATTATTGGCTATGACATCATGCATATATTTGGAACATGCTTTGTCAATGGAGCCCACAGATACTATTCTTCTTTCTCCACACATGCATATGCATACATATTTAATAACAATGCTGTCTGTTTAAAGAAAAGGTAGGCAGAATTTGCAGGTATAAGGAAGGATACTTCTAAGGCCAAATACAGATCTTCAGGTTATTATTATTTGTTTAGTACCTACATTGAGACTGTGCCACGATGAGGAGCCTGTTGTACTAAGCCTGGTACAAACTGAAAGACTGATCCAAGTAGCTTATGGCATATTGTTTACTTGATATGACTTTCCTTTTTTTTTTTTTGTGAGGTGGTGGTGTCTTGGTAAAGAAGGGTACAAAGAACATCTGCTGGATATTATTTTTCATCAGCGTGTTGGTAATTGTTTTCACTTTAGAGCAGTATAGTGAAATAGAAGTAATGGTATGTAATTCAAAAATGTCATTACTTTTGTTGTGCCGGTAAAACTTGGTATCTAGTAATTTCTGCCATTTGCTTAAAATACCAAACACTGGGTTCATTTAGATCAAGGAGATGGAGTTTGAAAGGTGAAATTTAATGTGATTCTAGTTGCTTAGTAAATACATAAATAAAGAGGTAAGTACTACGCCTGTGAGAAGGGTTGGGGAAAAAAATGCTTTGGAAGTTTCCCTACCAAAACAGTAATGTAACCATGACAGCCTTTCTATTTCAAATATCATAGCTACCACCATCAAAAAGACTTCCAAATTCCTGAAGTAGACAAAGGTTAGCTAATACCCTCCAAAGCTCTGATGGAGATCATTGTACCCTCCTTTGCTGTTCTCTAATGGCTGCATATAGGTCTATCAATTTAGTAGTATTATAAGAAAATTGACAATAAAAATAATAAGGCTTTTTGCTAAAAATAAAAAATCCTTTCACATAAAAGCACTGCTAAAACGTGTATAAACTGGTAATGCCATGTTGGCATTTACTTTCTACTCTATCATAATACTTATCCAAAAGTTATATTCTGTAATTTCAATATAAAGCACGCTGTTGAAGTCATATCAGTTGTTTGTATCTTTTAGCTTGTTTTTATTGTCAAATATCTTGCCTAGTCTAGAACAACAAGGTCATGGAAGTGATGATGTTTAAAGCTTCCAGATTGCAGCAGGCAAGCAGAATTGCAATTTGTTGCAAATCTCTGAGAAGTAGGAAGACCAGTTGAACTACTATTTGTAATTCATATTTACCACCACATTTCAAATTCCTGAATGTATATCTTGTGGGCTTATGCTGTCTAGACTTTTAAACTATACATATTCTTTATTAGCTAGTCCACTGTGACGAACTTTTTCCCAATATATTTTGAATTAGTCTTTCATATGAAAATTCTCTTTACAGTGCAGTATTTCATTCCCTGGGCAGAAGTGATGCACATGTAACTTCAAACTAGGTATTTGAAGTCTGTTTATTTGCCCTGCTGTTTCTCAGAACACATTATCAGTTTCATTAACTCACTTATTTCTTTTCTGCCTCTCCCACACCTCTCCTGTCCNGCTTTTCTTAATCCCTATGTGAATTAATTAGACAACCTGAACTTTCAGATAGGAGATCATATCATCAGGGGCTTGGAGGACATAATTATATTTTATCTTCTTTGTGAATAGAATGGCTCCTGACTCCTTTCTCTGACATTGCCCTCCCTTATCACCGTGGCTTACTGTTGACCTGAGACAGATAAAAAGTGAGAGCAATGATAATCAGAATGTCATTGTCTAATGATATGAGATGGAAAGTTTTTCTTGTCTTAAACTCTGACTATATAGACAGCGTAAAAGGTCTCTTCGTTTCCTTTAGGGTAACTGTTCATTTGCATGCAGCAGAAGATTTCTGTGTGATACAATCTTTGTTTTTCAATCACGTCAATTACAGTTGCCTTGATAACAAAATCACTCGTGACAACAAAATCATGTAGATCAACCTAAATCTTTGGAGATGAGAAGTACTCGGTCATCTCTTCTAGATTTTCTGCTGAAGTTACTCCATGAAGATAGAGATGATTTGACCACTCATCAGACTAAAACCTATCTTTGAATTTATAAATTTTGGCCAAGAAACACTTATCACTTGTCTTCAAGGAAGTTATTTACAAGTTTCAGTTTAAAAAAATCAAAGCAAACCAATCTTTTCTCTTCTGGAGGATAGATCATATAGAAGACAGCTTTGAATGACCACAAGGAATCTAATTTAATCTTTGGGCATGCAACAGAAAATTGTGTGATGCTTTAAGTTAATTTCTTACTGACAATGTGTAACAAAAGGCCCATAGTATTTTTTAACATTTCAGCCAGATTTAGTTCAGTCAACCTACTTTCACTGCTAGTTAGAGTAACAATATTACTAGAGTTGGCAAACTTATTTTGAAGGTTAGTGATGATTTTGGATATCTAGCAATGGTCACACTCAATCATATTAACAGTCTATCTAGTTTACCACCCTGTTTCTCCAGATAGTCCTAATAGGACTCTCTGAAGTCTCAAGAATTTTCAGCTCATCTTTAGTCCCAGTCAGTCTACCTAAGATCTTGCTTTCTTGCTTATCCTGTAGAAGTGCCCATCTGTTTGCATTAACTGTTTGAAAAACTGATGGTAATGTCTTTGTAGTTAGAGTACCGTGTCCAAGTTTGGAGCCCTCAGCACAGGAAGGACATGGACCTGTTGGAACGGGTCGAGCGGAGGGCCATGAGGATGATCAGAGGGCTGGAGCACCTCTCCTGTGAGGACCGGCTGAGAGAGTTGGGGTTGTTCACCCTGGAGGAGGGAAGGCTCTGGTGAGACCTTATAGCAGCCTTCCAGTATCTGAAGGGAGCCTACAAGAGAGGGACTCTTCGTCGGGGAATGTAGTGAGATTTAGATTAGATACTAGAAAGAAATTCTTTGCTGTGAGGCTGGTGAGACACTGGAACAGGCTGCCCAAAGAAGTTGTAGAAACCCCATCTCTGGGAATGTTCAAGGCCAGGCTAGATGGGGCTTTGAACAACCTGTTCTAGTGGAAGGTGTCCCTGCCAATGGCAGGGGCATTGGAACTCAATGATCTTTGAGGTCCCTCCCAACTCTAACCATACTATGATTCCTAGTAAGGCAACTTTAGTTAGGTCCCAGGAGTTTTATGGAATTAATCTGAGCTTAGAATACTTCTGTCCTGGAATATCTTCCCTGCTGCCTTGATTAATCTTTGGGTTGTACTCGTAGACAACGTTTGTCAAATACAACTGGAAATTGTGGTTAGGTCTGAGAAGCAGAAGAATTGCTGAACTTTATATTGGTGTTTCAGAGAGAGGGATTATTATTGATCATGCTGGCTCACTCTGTCAACAAAAGGTGATACTTTGAACTACACTTGGCATACATTTGTGTGTAAAAGATGCAGGCTACAGATTATGTTGTTTCCGTGGCTGTAAAGAAAGCGAAAAAGTCCTCTCTCATGTTTTGTAGCTGCTGCTAAAACAGGTTTGAGAAGTTGGTCATGACCTCTTTTTTCCTTGTGCTTGCTATTTCTACATGAGTAGCTGCTGCAAGAAGACTGCCTTCTATGATTCGTCTCCCTGACCCTATTTCGAGGTAGAGAAATCTGAAAACATATCATTTTTTCTGAGGCTGAAAGCAGATCCTTTGAGATGGGAGGTGTATCCAACTTATAACCCAATATATCCTACTGCCGATGAAGAAACTAACTGTTCATGTAGTTTTCTTTTTTCTGTTTGCTGCCCAGCAGCTAATATCCTACTGCATAGTGGGCTAACCTTGGTATGTTTAACTTCTAACTACACCTAAATAATGCTGTTATTCTGGATCTATCCTCACCTGGCATTGGGCCAGGAGGAAGCCCAGACAAGCTAGAAGTAAATCTCATTTGGTCTTTGGATAAAGTCTTCACATCCATCTTCATGCTGTTGGACTTCTCTGTAGTAGTTGACATAGCCATTGCTATGAATTGAGAAAAGAGGATTTCAGCTAATGGGGCTGTACTAGGATGACGTAAGTCATTTGAATAGTAGCCACAGAGGAAAAAATAACTGTGCCTTAGCTTGAAGTCTGTGCTGTTCTCACCTCTATAATTTTTAAGTATTTGAGAGTGTAGTAAAGAAAAAAAAAGAAGCAAAGCGTATAAAATCTCAGTCATACGGATGTGACCCAACTTCTACATCTTGTAACTAGCAGAAAGGAACACTGTCTTTTATTTAGTCAGAGGTTTGGCTGAGACTAGCAATTGAATAAAGATTAGTTTACAAATCCAGCAGATGTGATATGATAGGAAGGAAGGGGAGAGGTTATGAGAATCTTAACACAACTGAAAGTTTTCAAAGGAGCACAACAACCTAAGTGCCTTGTTCAGGTTTTGTAAGGTGCTTGCGTCATTAAGGCATCCCTGATAATTTTACTCCAAGGCATACAAAACATGGCAAGCACAGCCCCAATTAAATGCAGGTGCTTCAAACAGGTACGGGAATCCAGAAAGAATTTAATAGTTCATTATTTCATTATTGTATCCAATGCTCCAACAGATTTATCAGGCCTTTTGAGTGGGAATGTTGGGGGGTTTTGTATGCATGTGTCTTACCCCGCCCACCCCACCACTTTGTTGCTACAGCTATTGGTACAACAGAATTCTTTTCTGGTGGGAGAGTGAAGACAGAGAAACTGGGGCATCTAGGTACTGTTTTGCCTTGATTTTTTTTTTTTTTGTTTGTTTTCTCTAAACAGAAATCTTGTCTTCAGTGGATAAGTGTATGAAGAATAGTTAAGGTAACATATTTGCCTTGCAAATGTAAGAAATTTATTGTTTCTACCTAAAATGGCTATTCTAAGAATGAAGATTCCTTATCAAATGATAAAGAAATATTTTACTGGTTATATATTCATTTATGCATCTGCTCATAGTGGCTGTATTGTGCATAATGGTTTATAACAGCACAGTATGCTTCAATGTAGATAAACACAGGAATTACATGTATTAGCATGTATTTGTCTGTAAAACTGCTTTGTATTATTTGTATGTGTGTATTCTGCTTGTGCTTCATTTCGTTACATTTATAACTACAGTAGCTGCTTAGATTTAATGTTTGTAATGATTGTCTATGTTTATATGTTACAAGAATTGCATTATTATATTAAAAGTGTGCTCAGTCTCAGGTCAGTAGCAAATCAGGTCTTTGGAGCCAGTGCAGATCAGTGCAATTTTTAGCAGTGTTGCAGAAGATGGTATTTCTTTATTGAGTCATGCTAAACAGTATCTTGACTTTTGCTATAAAAAGAACAGGGAAGAAGAGACAGAGAAGGATGCTTTTATGCATATGACATGCGGCCCTGGGGAAGATGCAAATCTGGAATGAGAAATAATTGCCTTCTACTTTGTTGCATAGCCTGAACTTTGTGGAGTAGAGCTGACCAAAAGGAATGTGTCCTTTATATTATATTAACTAGTAGTGATTACTGCAGAAAGCTGCCACGAAACCAGTACAGTCAAAGGGATGCTTTTAAAAATAATTCTTCAGACCTTACAGAATAGACCTTATCACGTTATAAATGTGTTTTGATGGGTCTTCCTTGATAGGTGGATAGAGGGGAAAAGGAAGATACAGTGGAGCTAGCAGAATGGAAAAGCAATTATATTTCATCAGAAAGATAAAATTCACTGTTCTTTCCACCTCAAAAGTTTGCTAAATAGGATTATAGGTATTATAAGCAATTAAACACAGTAATATTTGAAAAGTTCTGGGGGTCCTGTCCCCCCCGTCCCCTCCCGGCTTGTCTTTGGAAAGAGAGGAGAATTGTAGCATTTGAATTGTGGACATATGTGGACATAACATTGTGCATTAAATCAGTTTTGTATGACTGTGTGTGCTCAAGGACAATTTAAAGGACAAGGCTAAACATGGCAGTCACCAGTGATTTGCCTCCTACAACAGGGAGGCATCCATCTACATATAATAGCTTTTTAGCCATTTAGGTTAATTGTCTTTACAAGATATTTCCAGTATGCTCTTGGCAGCTCCTGAGTTCAAATAACTTACTTTTCTGTATCTTTAATAATGCCATCTTTGTGAAATGTCAAGCTGAACTTAACCAAAATGATCTTAAAAATGCAAATGTCATGTAATGGGTCTGTGAAATAAATGCACTGCAAAGCAATAATGATGGAATATCTTCAGAGTGAGAAGGCAACCATGGTGTATATGTGATATTTGGATAAGTGTTTAGAATTTCATTACAGACCACTTGAAAGGTGAATATGCAAGGCTTATATCACTAACTTTATGATCAAAGAGATAAACTGAAATGACTACATTACAGAGGTTCATCTTTCAAGCATATGCAATTATTGATAGTATAGCTGAAATAATTCTTTTATTACAGCTTTCTATTGTAGGAATATGCTATTTGGTGTTTTATGCTGACTAGTGTTCCTTAGTTCCAGATGGCATTTGAGAATTATGTAGGTTGTGTAATCATCAATAAATGGCTTATATGGAGAAGTAATTAATACCATGATTATTTTCCTTATGAGTCAGCAGGTGTGTCATATGCATAATTTTTAATGTGGAAAAAATCAAAATGGTTCTGCTCTGCTTCTTCTCTATGTTACAGACAGGAAGATGCTGAGAATGGATTCTTTTAGCTTATGTTGTGATTTGTGCTGTGGATGTACTAAGAGGGTAATTAAAAAGGAAAAGGGTTTTACCTGAAAATTTAAAAACTCTGAAAAATCTTCTGGAATACTAATACTCTTTGTAGCTGATTTTTGTGTTGTATTTCATAGAAAAGCAAAAAGCCAGTTTATTGAAAACACCAGATACCAGTGGCAGAAAACAAAAGTAGCCCAATATGAAGAAAATTAGATAGAAAGCAGGATGAAAATAAATATTTTCTATTTTTTCATGTAAAATGAAAAATTTAGCGTTACTCATTTTGACTTGTCTGTTCAGTATATATTAGTACTAAATATCATACAAGTGGAGCAGAGTATATACCAAGGGAAGGACAGTGAGACTTACTCATTGCAACTATTTAATAATTTCCTGTTGTCTTAAGAAAATCCTATTTCCAAATGTATATATATTGCTGTGCTATTATTTAATTTGCTGTGGTGATAAGCACAGATGATATTCAGTAAATGTGCAGTATTCAAGTAGCTTTTACGATATATGCTACAGTGTCTTTTAATAGCATGCATTGGTTTTCCTTTTTTTTTAAATACATACAGTGAATGTATAGATAACTTCAAATCTGTGTATTGTGGCCTGGACTTCAATCTACCTTCTTGTCCTGCACAATACAAGGAATATGTCTTGATTCCATCATCCCGAAATGTGCTGAAGTTCTACAAGTATATGCCTCTATCTTAGAACATACATATTTAAAAATGTGTTGTATGCCTTTGGATGGATCCACCTTACTTTTCTTTCCACTCAGTCATGTACTACATGATGAAAGCATAGACAGTTTATAAGAGCTATAACTAAAACCACCTGAAAATATCTGTCATAAAATAACGTTTCTCAGCTTTTCTAGACATGTTAATTGAATGGATCTGAGGTGTGGAAGGGCAATGCACAGTTCTGGGAGTTGACAGGTCTAAGGATCAACCTCCTTGCAACCCATTATGAATTGCAGTTAGGGTTGTATTGTAGCTAAAGAAGGTCATTTTGGGAAGCTTTCCAGGAGCATATTTATCTAGCTTTGGAATATCCTGAGTAGTGTGCTTTATCAATACACAGATGGAAAGGGCACTTTAGGCATTTGTTTTTGCTTTCTAAACAATGGGCATTTTTATTCCTTCTAACCAACACACTTACAATTCCTGGCAACAGCTGCAGCCTCACTTTATACTCTGATAAGCAGACTGTTGATCTAAGGGTTGAAAATCAGTACTCCTAGCACTTACATGACCTTCTGCCTTCATCACTACATACCAAAAAGTAGAAGCCAGATGTCTTTGAAGGCTGTTTATTTCCCTTTAATTTTGTTCAACTTTAAATACACGTTTCAGTGTTATAACAGGCAGGTGCGCTGTAAGGGATACAGAGGATGACTCTACTGTGTCCTTTTCTATACCCACCACTGTGTTTAAAATTCTAGTATGAAGCGACAAAAATAGTACCAACTGTATTTATAAGACTCTTTCATTAAAATAGATTTTTCCTATGAAGTATGTGCAGCAGATGCTACTGTGTGGTGAAGGTCATTTCAGCATTCATTTGGAAAATGTAAGAGGTGAAATCCTGGACTGAGTAGAGTGGCTGAGCCCTGGTCTCTAAGGAGCTTGTGGTTTCCACGTGAAAGCTTTTTCTTACTCTTTTTATCCCAGATAACATTATTTCTTCTCCTGTGTGTTTGTTGATATTTTGTCGCTTTGGGGAAATGGTTTTGGACCTACATTTTAAGTAAACCATTGTGTGCTAACTATATTAACCCATAAAATATTAACAAATAGGATTAAAAAGAGAGAGAAATGTTAGGTTGTTTATAAATGTATGACAAGTTTATTGTGTTCTGATTAAAGCTTCACTGAAATGTAATTCCACTGGCAGCGGTCTTGAATTAGCTCAGAAAGGAGCACAGTATATTTATTTTTATGTGAACTTTGTCCAGTTAAATTGCCAAAGCTGCCCACTGTAAAACTATTACAAGGTATTAACATACATTGGTTTGATGTCAAAAAAACATTTTTGCCTAAATGTTGATTTTTATCAATCTGTCGTTTCCTATCATCATCTCTTCATGTGGGTGAACTGCATACTTTCCTAAATGGAGTGACGTAGGACTTCTTTAGTGCTTTACAGTTCTGAAATGCTGTGTGAATATTAATTATAGCACAGAGTGGCCTGGTGGGGAAGGTAGATAAGTAAGTATTATTATCCCTATTTTCCAGATGGGGAAGCTGAGGCACAGAGATTAAGTGACTTTTCCAAGGCCACACAGCAAGTCAGTGGCAGATCCAGGATTAGCACTCGGGGACTTCCTGGATCCCTCTCCCATGCTTTTAAGCACTAGACCACAGTGTTCACTGGACTCAGCAAGCAACTCATTGCAATAATGGACAGTTCCAAGGACTCGTACCTGGTCAGTGTGTCCACACATTTGTTTGCAGTCTGCTGCACTATGTCCATATGGTTTGAATACCTCAGTCCCAGCAGATTTGTGCACTATATAAAGTTTCTGACCCTCATCATCTTCAAATGTGGTGAAAGAAAGAAGTAGTAGAATAGTAGTAGACATAAACATGGCATGGTTGTGAAAAACATTTGGTTTTCATGCCTTACTCTGATCCTGCTGAAACTGATGGGCAAAACTGTAGTGGATTCATAGCTTTGAGGATGTTAGTGTGGATGTTGATGGCTGCTTGGTACATTAAACGTCATCCAGAGCATGAATTCTGTCTTCCATGACTGTTTTACGGTTAGTCTTGATTATACTTTCAGTTTCAAACTCTCATTTATTGTAGCACTTGAAAACAATAATTTCAGAGTTTTTCTGACATGCTAATAAAAAGCAGAGCATTACCAACTGACATTGTTTCCTGTCTCTAGTCATGGGGAAGTGGAACAGATCTGCCACTATTTTAACTTGTATCGCGATAGTGCTTACCTCCAAATGAGATTAAGACCTAATTGCTCTAAGCTACTAGTGAGCCCAGCCCTTCCCTTCCTTCTCCCCTCCTCCATCAAGGCAGTACAGGAATCACAGAAATGACTTCTAGACTAAATGCAGTATGACTCTTGTACTAGTAAATGCAAGGTGGCTTTCAAACCACTCCCTAAGAAGTGAGGGTGTCCAGGGCAAGGCCTGCTTAATTGGGTTTGACGAGTGAATTGGCAACAATGCAATATTCCCAATTAAGCTGTTTTCCCCTGTAATATTAACAGAATAAACCCACTTCTGAGAATGAGGGTCTTGCTGTGACAGTACAGGAAGAGGAGGCAGAGAAGAAAAAGATTGCCAGAAGCTGAAAATTGAACACATGGGAAAGGAGAAGTCAAAGTGTATGAGCATATTTTGATAAATATTAATGAATTAATTTGTATTTAGTTTACTGAGATGATCTGTAAAGGCTTTAAAATGTCCATTTAAAATGTTCCTCATTGCAGAATTTCCTCTAATGTTGTTTCTGTAATGCCTTTCCAGGAGCAGTAATATATTAATGGCTATGTCTTATGCTAGAATAGCCCTACTTCTGACGTGGCTGTAGCACTTGGCCTTTGGCATCCTACCTAAGCATTTACCCAGGGGCATGGCATCACGCCAGCATGACAAACATGCCTAGTTATGTCTAACTTCTTACATTAATGGATTCATTTTACCTAAGATGATCAAATGGTTTGTGTGAAGTTATACTTCCCTGGTATATCTTGATTAGTTATTAGCTAATTCTGAATTATTAAGAGACAAAATAGTTTTAATAGAAGACCTTTTATCATTGTCAGAATTTTAGTGCTATCTGTGGGGAAAGCTCTAATAAAGA
Organism: Nycticryphes semicollaris; assembly: GCA_013400055.1. NCBI lineage: Eukaryota > Metazoa > Chordata > Aves > Charadriiformes > Rostratulidae > Nycticryphes > Nycticryphes semicollaris. The sequence goes on from VXBJ01005165.1 coordinate 747,007, forward strand.
CACTGTAATGCTCTCGGTCTTTCTTTTAACAGCCCAGATGCTTGGTGCTGACACGTTCCTAGGATTTTGCTATATAAGATAGCTACAGCATGACAACTATTTTTAAAAAAGAGAGGACCCTGAAACAAAAACTTGCATCCAGAATGCGTGACATCCAGGTTTAAACATGAATGTGCTCTTTAGGGAGAGGTGGTCATGCAGTTTAATTTCTTGTTATATTCTATCGCATTCTGTACGGTGATATATATTTAGCATGTAAGGCTAGTTTTCAAATCCCCTTCCTTCAGATTTCCATTAAGATACCAGTTTTATATGTTGAGATCAAGCAGTTCTTGTTCTAATATCACTTACTAAAGCCCTTCTACTTAGGACAATATATAATCACTATACATTATTGATGTTTTTGTAGAACTCATCCTTTTTCTTCATTATCATTTACTGGAAACCACTCTAAATCATGTTGTGAAATACAATCTGTATTTAGCAATTACATCTGGTGATGTCAAACTCATACCAAAGCCAATATTTGTTTTAGCACAGCATCCAGTGCCCTGTTGCTGAACTGCCAAATGATTTCTTTACTTAAGGAAACGTGGCTCTTTTCTTTCATAACAGAAGTGACCAAAATCACTATTTTTTGCAACTTTTTTAACCCGGGCACAATACACTAGTTCATCACATACCACATTTACAGTACAGTAGATAATACAGTTAAAATGCATATATATGACCACAGTATAAAAAACGAAACACGAAATATGTGTTCCTGAGGAAGAACAGCTTTTCTGGTGTCTGCTATTAGTGTCTGCTGTGTGCCTCTACTGTAATTACAGCTTGGTGCTTGTAAAGGAAAAAGTAAAGCTTTGCAATTCACAGCAAATAAAGCCAGTTTTTTTCATGGTATTAAAGTCTTCTCATATTGTCACTAAGAATCATTCTCTAGCTTTGACAAAGTACAAGGGGTGTTAGTGCTAATAATTTGGTAATTCTGCATGTAGCTCAGGATCCTGGCCTAAAGATAAAAATACACGTGCAATCCCTTTCTTCAAGTGTAAAAGAATAAAGCCGCCTCAGCCAGACATTTCTTCTCTCATCTCTTTCATTGTCCTGTTGACTCATGTTTTTCTTCATTCTCAGTAACCAGCGCTGGCTCATTATCTTGCCAGTTTTAACAGGGGAACTTCTTAATTTCAAAGTTAGCTGTAATGACACCTCAATAAAAACTGATGTATAAGGAATAGATTTTAATAAGGAAAATTAAATTCTTAAAACACCTTTTTTTTCCCCCCAAGTAGGAAGACTAAAGAAATATATATTAAAAATATCTTTATTTCACAATACTATGTAATCTTGCCAATAGCTTCCAAATGAGAAGCAGCTTACCTGTCCATTTTTGTTTGTTTGTTTTGCAGAGAAATGATGAGGAGGCTGTTGTGGATAGAGGTGGAACTCGCTCCATTCTCAAAACACATTTTGAGAAGGAAGATCTAGAAGGTGAGAGATTACTTTTTGGTGCATTAACGTTGTCTCTTTCTTCTGAAAGTACTGAAATGCAGTTCTAATGTGAAAACTTACTGATTTGAGCGAGCATGGAAAAGTGAATAAGACAGTAGAATCTCGTAATTTATTTTAAAGAGAAGTGTTACTCATTTCTCATAGCAGTGCTCAAATACAGATGATGGTGAAAGGAGTTTATTAGTTTTTTCATACCAGCCCTGTAAACATGTATGTATGACTTTAGATTAAAGTCTTTCTACCCTAAACTTTTGAAATACATAAATGCAAGCACTACTGATGATATAGTTCTTATAATGGTTCTACAATTGCTTTACAATCCTCATGTAGCTGCCTAGCCACATCTTCAGCTGAACAAAATCTTTTTGGAGTGTAACAGATAGGACAGATACTTGATAATATAGATTGCTGAAATCACCTAACGTTGCCATGTACATGAAAGTGAGAAGTTGTGATAATTGTCCTATGATATTGGCCTAATAATTCAGAGAGTGTCGCAAAGAATCACATTTCATTTTGTTTCATTCCTCTTGTATGGAGGTGTGTGACACGCCTCTCCCTGCCAAGTCATAATTATTGGTTGAATTTCTCTTGCATGTGTGATATCCCATCCCTGAGACTGGGACCTTGCTGATTTTAATTGTTATCTTATTATGGTAGGACATGGAAGGTTTTTATCTTTGTCAAACGGAGCCACAGAAACTAGCCAAAATGAAATGCTAAGATTTGGTGTGTATTTCAGTATCCTACATCTGAAAAGTTACCTGCCTCAGGTCTGAAGAGAAGTATCTCCATCTGTGCATGAACCTGAGCTTTCTAAATGCCTACCCTTGATTACTTCACCATCTTTTTTTTGATTCTTTCTTTTTTTTTCCCTCCTCTCTCTGGCTGTATGAAGTTCATGTTCTCTGCTGTGTATGGCCATATTGGTAATTTCATGTGAATGTCAACATGACTCCCTGTTACTGCTTCCCTAAGCAGTGCCTCAAAAAGCAGACATGGCTGCAATTTGGAAGGAGTCTTTGTACCTCATTTTGTATGAGGTAGTCTCTCACAGAAGGATGTACAATGTCAGGCAGTGTAGCTTGTATGATGTAGGTAGCTCTCTCTTCAGTCTGGAGCCAATCTGAGGACATGCAAGGGTAGATCTCTGGTAAGAGGTTTCCAGGGTGGCCTTTAGGGTTTTTGTGTCTCCAGGGGTAAGTGGCTGCCAGTGGATCAGGCCGGGAATGACAATTTTGGACTTAAGCACCTAACCCCCTTTTTTGAATCTTGCACTTGGTGTTCTGTAGTCTTCAGTCCCTTGGTCACATCCTTGGACAAAGTGAAACCATTGTATCTGGTATCCCTAGAGAAACACCTGATAGAAGAATGGAGGCTCCCAGATTTCCCTTCTCTATAATACTGACTCACAGAGGTTTTTGAGGGGTGAGCCTACTAAAAAAACCCCCTTTTTGCTGAGTCATTTTACTGATGATGATAAGGTGGCATTTTAAAACCAGACAACTTTCTTGAGAGTCACATCTTTAAACTTGGACGGATCGGTAGACTCAAGTGTTAAGACAATCAGAGTTACTTTGATCCACACGTGACTGCATGGAACATAAAGCTTCATTTCAAAGTTTAAACAAGTATGTAATTTAAAAAATGTATTTAATTACTATTTTCCCCCACCATCCCATACGTGTAGAGTTGCTTCTATGAGATATCAGTGAAAATATTCTTTCAAAAATCTGCTCATTAGAAACTGGAACATGACAGCAATTCCCTGCCCAATCTTTGCATCAATTGAAATTGTTTAGAACACTGCAAAATTCCATTGTTAGCCAGTGAGTCTCCTTTTCTTTAAAATAAAATCACACTGCTTCATAATGTAAAAAAACAATTATTCAATGCAGAATCCTTCATAATGCAGTTATATTTATCTGATTTCATGTCCACTCTAAGATCAGAACAGTATGTCTTTAAATACATAATCACTGCATCCAGAAATACCAAGTGACATAAAAAGATTTGAAGAGATGGTAAATTTTAATATCCAGTTGCTGTTAATAGCATGTCCATTTGTTTCATGGCACATCTAGGCACTTCTCCATCTGGAAACAGGGGATGTGACTCACAAATGTCACTCTCTTATTCTTATCCAGTGTACGTTGTGTTGGGTTTTGCTGAAAACTTCCTTACCTTTTTCCTAATGACATAACAATTATAAAATACAAAATTATATAACCAGGTGCTAATTGCATCGCTTAGGAAAAATCATATAATTAGATAATTAATATGTATTATGTAATTAGCTTTGACAGACATTTAATTGGGTTTATGTTTTAAAAATGTAAATAGCTAGTTACTGAATATTCTAGCAAAGACTAGTTTTGGCAGGTTTTAAGTTTCAACAGCATCATATCAGCAACAATTCAAAAACTGCAATTCACATGAAGAACTAAAGATTGTTTAAATCTGAAAATCAGTATTAAATTTCTGATTAAATCTTAAAACTAAGTATTTTGCTATTTTTTTAAATTTTAAACTGTCAACATTTAAATGGCAGAAATACTGATTTAAATGTCTACTAAATTTCCCATCTGAAATTTCTTGGCCCAGCAATTACTTGTATTTGCATATTTTGGGACAGCTATTGTGCAAGTATATTGCAAGTATGTGTCTTCCCGAAAGCATGAAAATATCATGGTGGTTAATGCTGCCTGGAAGAGCATCCACAAGACCAGAATTTTGCCTCAGTCTCTCTAGATCAGTGTTTTCTTTCCCTAAGCAGTGCAGTAAAAATTTGGGAAGGACCAGGATTTGGACCTGGAACTGCGGTGCTAATGGGAACACAAGAGAAGTGGTGTTCATCTTAGTGCCAGTAATGATACTTGCAATGTGTATTTCAAATTTTAGCTTTTTCCTTAGGCTTTGCAGTGCTTCAAATGTGGATTGTTTGCAGAGCTTTGGCATTCAGATTTTCAGTTTGAATGATTTTTCCACATAATTCGTTTTTCCTGAGTTTTAAGATCGATATCAGTCACTAATACCAAAGAGGTCACTTGTCTGACTGTTGCATTAATGAAGGGACAGAGAAAGCATTTCTAAAAGTAAAACAAGAGCCTCTCTGCCCTGGTTGTAATCACATATATTGCATGTTATCTTTCAATGTGCGTACAGACAAAATTCCTGCTGAAATAAATATGCTCATATTTTTATCAGTGGTGGAATTCCTAAATGAGAATTGGGCACAGATTCTGGATGCTAAAATACTAAATTGCAAAAAGTCAGGTTTTACATGTACCTGTACTAGGAGGAGGTAGTCACGTTTTCATAAACAGGTGTGCACATCCACAAACACTTGCACTCCGCTTACTCCCTGTTGTTGTCCCTGGCTGTCTGCCATTGCTTCAATGAATGTTCACTAGTAAAAATTTTCTGACAAAATGGATATAGCTGCTTCTCCTTAAAAATTAAAAATAATTGCATTGCTATCTGTACATGTCTGGAGATCTCAGTTTCTCTCAGATCACATGCTGAGACCATTGGGCTATACAGATATGCAAAAGGGTTGGCACTGCGTGCTCTCTGACTAAGATCTCTTGCTTGTGCCCACCATATCAGCCGAGAGTGAAAATGACTGTTCCATGGCTGTCCTTGTTAGAGGTGGCCAGCTGTAAATCCTGGATTTTTGTGGCAGGATTGCAGAGCTGCTGTGAGTTTTACTGTGGCCTTGTTTGAGACACAGCTTCAATAGGGAAGTGGCTGAAGATGGGATTAGGTGGAAGTCCAGGCATGAATTAGGGATGAACCCTGGCTCTCTCGGAAGAAATTGCAAAATGATTCTTGATTCAAAGAAGACAAGATTTTGCTTAAGCTTTTTATATTTCAAACATTTTAACTAAGTGGTGTGGGAAAAATTTCTCTCATGGGAAATCAAGTTTGCTATCTTTCACATCTCTCAGGACATACAAAACACCGTATCCAGTATATAAATAACCGTACATCAGAATATGCATTCTGACACTTTTGACGAAATTTAGATTACATGGGCTGATTACTGAGAGTCAGAGAAGACTTTAAACTAGGAAATAAACATCACTAGTACAATACTGAATATGATGTAGAAGTTGAGGATTTAAACTTGATAAACCAAAAATTAATTAGAAATGTTGGTGTGCTCATAGAGATATTTTGTATTTAACAATCTGCATGAAGATTAATTTTGCTAGTAGATGTCCTGCTGACCAAAAAAAGAGAAATCCCAGAGTATTTAATTATTCTCTATTAAAAATGGTTATTTTAGTTTTTATTTCTTTTTATATTTTTTCTGGATTGTGACAGTAATTTAGTAATTTAAAATTAATTTTAATGAAATTTCGATTATATACAGTTAGGGTTAATACATGTGTGATTGAACTCTAATCTCCATGTATTAGTAAAAATCTGAGTGGCTCCAAATATTGAAGTAGGCTTTTGTTCTCAGAGACGGGACATTTTTCATAGAAATAACGTAATAGTGGACCTGTCTGCTACTGACATTATTTACCTGAAAATTAATAGGACCTAACAGCTCACAGGACTAAAAGAATATAAATAATATTAATCTGCTGGCCTTGATTCATCCTTGCCCCTATGGAGAAGCAAGTCAGCTACTAATTCTGCTTGGCCAGAGCGGAACAGTGACCGAAGTCTCCTCTCCCTTTCGCTGCTACGACAGGACACTACAGTTTATCGCAAATAATTTTTTACCCTGTAGGTATTGATCCCCTGCTCCAAGCATCCTTCCTTCTGTTTCCTGTGGGCGCCCCCTTCATCCTGATGTTCATTCTGATCTGCCTTACGCTGCTGGGAGCAATGTTTGAGAGACTCAGAGGCATAGAATATTAGATGTGGAAGTAAAGAGCTGGAGAGAGACTTGGGTTAGTCTATGCCTGCAATGTCAGATGTGGCTATATAGCTCTCTACAAAATGGTCTCTTAAAAAGAACCATTTTGGCTTTACAAGCACAGAATTCTTTCACTTTGTTGCCTACCACATATTATATATTCTAGCTTGTTCCATTTGTCATTTCTAAGGCACATCTTTCTGTAGTGCCTCTCATCTAGTTTTGTCTCCTTTCTCCTACATCTCTCAGTATTCCACGAGATCTCACTTCTTTTCAGAGCTGTGATGCGCTCTTGCCTTGGCAATCACCTGGTTTGGTCCCTTCAGACGGGTCTCTTGTCCCTTCCCAGGTGTTCCCATGTTTCTGGGAACGTGGTTCACCTTAAAGACTCATGAATAATTCTGCAGGACATTTTCACAAAATCTCTTCGGACGTTCACATGAAGAGCAATTAAATAATGAAAGCAAACAAATTATCACATAATGTTGGTGGAACACCAGAGTCTTGTCTTGATCTTAAGCTTTGGGTTTTGAAGTCTGACTTTGCTCTGAGCTTCTCTGACAAGAAGCCTTTCCAGTATTTGTGGAGACTTGTATTTCAAAATGTTTCACCTCGTGAAATTCTGATAAATGAAATTGGCATAAACTAACTGGTCATTATTGCTGAAAGCTGCAAAATTGCAGCATCAGAAGACAGAAACAGTTTTTAACATACAGTTGTGCTACTACTGAGTTTGCATTTTTTTTTTTGTTTTTGGCTTGTTGCTAATTTAGAAATGTAGGTCAAAATCTTCCCTCTGATAACCACAGCTTCGCTTTCCATCAGTGCAAAGTGTGTCTGCGTGTGTGTGTCTGAGAGGGTCCTTTTACATTCTGGCTGCTGACTTTTTTTTTTCTTTTTTTTCTTTCTATTGTCTGGCCAGGTCTGAGACCCAGTCTTGTGATAAACCCCTGCATATTACACCTCTGGACTCCTCTGGAGCAATGTAGGGAAATAAGGAATGAACATAAGTGCAGTTACAAATACTTAGCCCAGCCTCAACCTGAAAAAATGTTTTGTTAAGAGAAGAGATTTGTTGGGAGGGCAGTGATAAATTTGGGCTCTTTAAACAGTCCTTCATTTTAATGACTTCAGTGAGATGCTCTTACCCAAAATATTCACATGTCCTTAATGCTTTCTTGGGCTAAGAATATTGATTTAATTTTTTAAAAAATATAGTTTCTATTGCACTTTAACCTAGAACATAAGTTACATGTATGCTCCAAAAAAAATGTGAAGGCTTTCTTGTCAGTTTCTCCAAATCATAGCATGGCAAAAAGGTAAAAAATGTCCCTTGAGCAAATCATTACCACAAACAGCAATGTAAACTGTTGTTTTAGAAAAGATTGCTTTTGTCTGTTCTGCTTTTTCTGTAGCTCTGCCTCCCTGCTGCACTACAATAGCGACTCATGAGTCATGTACTCTCTACTCCTACACAATTCGCCATAATCACTTTTTCTCCTATATGGATAAAGACAATTTTTTTAACTCTGTGTGGACTGCTGATTATCTGTCTCTACCTCACTGTTCATTTTTGAGTGGATGGAAAATTGCATTTGGTTCAGCTCTAGCTGGCAGTACATAAAAGAGGCTTCAAGGCACTGAGTGTTTTCCAGAGGAGGGAGAAACCCCTCTGGTCCTGCTGAGGTCAGCAGCCATTTGAAGCTTGGCTCCAACCACTGGCAAAATATTCTTTCCCAAGGCATCTTGCCCTTGCAGTGTATTTCTTTAGTAGGTCTTTGCCTTTGCTCTTTCTGGCGATGTTTCAAGACTCATCTGTTCCCTTAATCTACCCCCTGTCCGTCGTGCCCATGAGCAGGGGTCTGAGAGCCTTGGTCTCAGCAGGTGCCCAAGGCAAATTTGGATTATTCCGGGTGGAGGCTGCACAGGCAGATGTACCACGAGCACCTGGTGTTCACAGATATACAGTCCAGGACAGTCCCTTTTTATGCAATAGCCACCAACTGGGCTGATTCATGGAAGTGCTCTTCAAGTACATGCTTGAGTCCCACGTGCCTGCTGTAACATGGAGGCCTGTGGAGCCTTTCCTGATGGGGACACGGGGAGGTGAACGTGCTTCATACCTGTGTTCTTCCTATCAAATGGGGGCACGTTTTCTGTGTAAAAATTGTGTTTGGGAGGAGAATGGGAGGCACAAGGGCAAAAAATGTCTGTACTCTTAGCATTATATTAAAAATATCTTAATTTCTCTAAATTAAGGGAGACAGTTTCTTTCTCTGCATTGTCTCTTGCAATGTCACATCCATTCAGACAACTGCAGTGAGATTTCCAGAAGTTCCTAGGTTAAGTCATCAAGTACCATAAATTGTAACGGGATACGTGTTTTTCAAAGCTTTAGAAATACCACTACATTTCTTTTCCTTTCCATTTATTTAATGAATAAGATCGGCAGCTAGGACAAGCTTCTGTTTTAAAGACCCAGAATGCCAGGTTCTGAAAACCATTTTTAGATGTTACATCTGTCATTTTCAAGGACTATGGAGAAAATGTTTGCTTTTCTGTGGTTGCCTTTTTAGATGGTTAATTTCCTATTGGATTCTTAAAATAAAATCTAGGTGTAAGGAAGATTTTCTTCTTTAGGATACGGTAACCCAAAACAATCCTTCTACTTAGATTTTATTCTGAGAAATGTCTCTGCAAGATGTATTCATATTAATAATGTATATTTCATATCTCTTTTCTAGGGCACAGAATTCATACCTCCACAAATTGCAGATATTTTCTGCACAATATACTTTTTCTTCAAAAGGTTAGGGGAAACCCTCATTTTTATATATGCTTATATCTACTTTCATCTGTCTGAAAATTAAATATAATTAACAGGATCCCTTTTCAATCTTTTATAATATAATTTGGATTTATTCATGTAATCCTGTAAAAATGAAAAAGAACACTTTGTAACAAGTGTCATTATTTCTTTAATCCTTAAAGTATTTTTACTTAAGTGTTTTAATGCTTTGAAGGTAAACCACAAGGGGTCAAAGCCTCATATACTATAAATACACAGTTTTAAACTACCTTTATATTCNTAACATAAACACAACATACACCATGGAGAGGAATAAACCTCTCAGCACAGAAATTCTTTCATTTATTTGAAGTAGGAATTAGCAGGACAAATCCTTTTTGGTGTATTAGTTGCTTTTTTTTTAATTTTTTTTTTCTGAGAAGGGACAATAAACAAACTCTTAAGTGTGTCCAGAACCACAAATGTGCACATGTGTACCTGATCTCATTTTATCTGTATATCACATGTTTCCATGGACCTGACTACATGTGCATATCTGTGCATGGACACATAAAGTATCTTACAACATATCCACCACAATCCTTGGCTGAGAAGTACAGAATAAAGAAATGTTTCAAGTATGATTTTTACCATTATAGGATGCTTCCTTGGAAGAGGGGAGAAGCAGTGCAAGCTAACTGATTAAATATAGTAATAAGATAAACCATAATTGATCACTCTGGCAATTAACATTTTTTGCAAGAAAACACAACCATTGGAAAAATACAATTGAAAAAAATCTGGTTTGTAAACATGGAACAAAACGTAAAACGTTAATCCATTTGTAGATTTTTAACTAGCAACTTCAGCCTTTCTCAGGTCATAGGACTCTATGGCACGTGGTGTACAGTGAAGGTAATAAAGCTGTCCAAAAGTGATGCCCAGCATGGTATTTTTGAAGACCTGGCTTTAAAGAATTATAAATCCATGGTTATGTACACCTCTTAAAACTGTGTAAATTCTGTGTGAGAATTGTTAGGTTGTACCTCATGTTGACAGTGTGTACCCTGATGTAACTTATAGTTGTTACTACTTCCCATACTTTAGTGCCTTTGTAGTTTTGCCAAAAGAATGAGAAATTGTGATGTAATTGAGCTAGATGCTGTGCAAATGTACAGCAGAGAAGAGTAATTTTTCAATATTCAAGCAATATTCAGGCATTTTTTAGGTGGCAGCAAAACCACACAAAACAACATGCACAAAACCAAGCTCTTAAATAAAAGAAATGCCCTTATACAAATAGTTATATAGTATAAGGAACAAATCTGAATCTTTTTGGATATCCTGTAATTTACTTCAGCCAAATTATAGCTGTTCTTTCTTTGGAAAATTTAGGAAGATTACCTGAGAGCTTATAGCAAATATAGGCACTGAAGCTATAAAAATGCCTTGTTCAAAAAAAAAAAAAAAAGGTTGTCTTTACCCAATGATTTGGGGAGGAAATATGCTTCCGTTGCTGTCACTTGCAATTTTACCATTGATATCAGTTACATTCAGGAGCTATCTGCAACCTGTATGCGTGTCATGCTGGGATAGAAATCTACTAATAAGTGCTTTTGTGCATGACATTAAATTGACAGAGTCTAGCTGATTCTTGGGACTTGCTTACGGCAACAGAAATACAAACAAATCTTCTTTAGATCCTCTTGAAATGTAGACTTTTTTGAAAAATGTTGTTATGGACTATATTTCGTTTAGAAGTATGCCTTTAAGGTTCATTTGGTCTTTCTGTTAGAAGTTTGATATTAAGCAGAGTTCTTGTTTATTCTCATCCTCAATATATTCTCATGTTGAAATAATGTAAGCCTTTAGGTGAGGGGGGGAAGAAATGTCTGTTGAAGAATTTCATTGGAAAGGTGTAGTTGGTCTCCTCCAGTGTAAGGCAGCAAGAAATTGTTGGTCAGAGAGAGTGTGGTGTTTCTGCCCTGCTCTGTCCTGGAGGCTGTGGGACTGTCTCCTGTTTGGCACTCTGGGCTTGGGAAATTTACAGAGCTCACTGGAAACTTTTCTTCAGTAATGTCACAGTCAGCTTGTACAGGAAAAAGTATCTTATGTTCTGGGTGCTAGTTTTTACCATCAAAAGGTTACTTAAAGTAAGATTACTTTACTCATTGCATTTCTTTTATCTCTCCTCTATTCCAATCCCCCTTACCCCCCACCCCAGCTTCTATAATTCGCTGTCATTTTGCCAGCAATTTAGAATTCATTAATTTTTCTTTTTTTTTTGCTCCACAGTTGTGTTCTCTTAATAAACCAGAGCTTAAGTCTTCATCCAGTTTTTTTCCTCTCTTTCATTTTTTTTTTTTATAGAAAACTATTCCTTTTCTCCTGTCAACTTCTTTTTTTTTTTCTCCTCTTACTTGCCTGAACCTTGCTACAAGGACCTAGATTCCTCTTTCTATTTATTTAAATTATTTATTGGTAAAACTCGGTCTGCCTCAGTTAATTCACACAGAAAGAGTAAAATCCATTTTGCTTTTTCTTGGTTTTCCATTTCAGTTGCCAGGTTCCTATTTTCTTTTCAGTGTGAATAGATTCTGTCTGTATGGGGAGAATTGTTGTGGTACTCAGACACACCGGAATGTTGTGAGATTCTAGGGCCTGTTTCCCAGTTTACTGAATGAAGAACAGTCTGGACTCACATCCTGGATTCAGCCCTGGAAATTACTTGAAGTGTAAACCTGCATCTGCATTTCCTAATGCAGGTTCAACCTGAGCATTGGAGTGACACAAAACTAGGATAAGCATGCCCTCTCACAAAGCAGCGGGAATGTATTGAATTACTGAATTTAAAAAGCAATCTCTGCAAATGATTGAAATCTTAGGAAAAGTAATGCCATTCCTTTCAAAACGATGTTTGTTTTTTTTTTTCTACCCAAGGAAGGGGACAAGGAAGTTTTGAGTACTACATGACTGCTGTCCTTCAGTATCTTTTTAATGAATTCTTTTTATGGAATACATTTTTTTCTTGTTTCATGCATCACTGATTGCAATACATTTGAAATACACCAAAAGAAGCAGTTATCTTTAAAGAATTTCTTGTGTTAAATCTAATAAGCAAGAAGAAAGAGGTATCTCAAAAATAAATTAATAAAAATAAAATTTCAACTTGTGGCTTTTGTTTCAGAAAAATCTCCCTATTCGACAAGAATAGTCTCCCAAAAATTGATGCCTTTTCTTTCTAGTCTCCTCTACATGAGTCAAAGTTGAGGAAGTAACTAGTATGGTGTCCAGAGCCTTTTCTCTAGCTTTTTTTTAGTTCTGCTTCTGCAGAGAATTCCTGTTAACCTTTAATTTCTTTAATGTATTGTGAGAAATACTGCCTTGCTGTGTTTTCTGCCCCCGCTGGAGTCTCCATGGGATTAGAGATCACGTGCTACCTTAGTTTAATGTTCTTGACCTTTTTCAGATGATTGACACTGCTGAATGATTACAGCAAAGCAGCAATTATCCACTAGCTGTGTTATGCTCATTTCAAGGAGAAAATATATGTTATTTGAGATGAGTAATCTGGACACTGTCTTTCTGCTGACTAAATGTAGGAGACCTGCCTGCAGTGAGTCATGATTCTGTTCCGATTTGTTCTGTTTTGTGGTACTTTCTGCACATTTCCCCTGTGCCCTCCCCCTTCTAAATACTTTACTGTGCTCTGATCCTATTAGCTAAGAGAGCTAAATCTTTTGGGCTTCATCATCAACATAAAATTCCTCAGGCTCAAAGGCTCAAAGATGACGGCAGGCATGGCAATGTGTACCTTATAGTGTATTTTAAAAAATCAAATAGAAGAAATAAAAAGACCTGAAACTACCAGCAATGTGTTTATGATGTGAGCACATAGAGCTGTGTATGGATTTTGCAGTCCGTAGTGTTTTATTGTTTTTTTGGTCTCTTCCCCTCCCCCCCTTCTTTTCTATTCAGTGAATTTCCCACAAGAATTCTGTCAAGGTTTGGCTCATAAACAGCAATGAGTTTTGTAAAGTTCCTGTACACACAAAGCAAACAGCAACTTTACCAAATGTTCAATGCAATGAGATCCATGTGTCTCTTCGTGTTACTGTTTTGGAAGACATTTTACAGAACACCTGTCTGGCTTTAATGAAAGTTCACACACAGAGATGCAAATTTGAAAAAAAAAAAACCAAACCCAACAATCTGGCACTGCATCTTAAGGACTTCAATACTGGGATTTTGCCCTATATGGAGGGGTTGTTTATCTGTGTTGCTACATCATCATTATTGTAATCAATAATGTTAAGACGATTAACATTAGAATAATCAACTTTCTACAATTACACAATTATAATAATTATACCTTTAATACTACAATAGTTATTAATATTGTGTCACCACAGACCCTTTTTAAACGGTAACTTTTTTTTTAACTATAGGCCATCGAACATTGTTCATTGGAGTTCACGTGCCACTGGGTGGAAGAAAAAGTCACCGACGCCATAGGCACCGTGGACATAAACACAGAAAGAGAGACAGAGAGCGAGATTCGGGATTAGAAGATGGGAGAGAGTCTCCTCCTTTTGGTAAGATAAGTTTTATTTTTGCATAGGTCTTTTAATAATAAGCATCAGTGTGGTTATGAATACTCTGTCCTGTTACGGCCTGGACATGATTAGCAGCGGGGTTTTGGAGAACGCATCAGAGCTTCTTCCATCTCTGCTGGAGAGCCAAGACCTGTACCCCTGGTGAAGAGCAGCAGCCAGTGGCATTCAATATATGAGAAATCTCAGTAACTTCTGCCACTGAGGAGACTGTCCAAGAGTGTTCTCATAACGGTAGGCTGCCATGACCACTGAAAGGGGATAAATGCTTTATGGTGCCAGCTGCCCTCAGTGAAGGCTCTGGAGTATTTTTCTCTAAAACATAACACAGACGACTTGTGGTTCTTTACAATTAGCTTTGTAATAATGTTGATATTACTGAAGCTGCAGTGTTATATCAAAATGAACTGTGATCTAGATTTTGTTTGCCATTTGCCTTACATGACCCTGTAATATGCCATTGTGAGATTAGTCTGCTAACTGAGGAATGGAGAGCAAACAGGAAAAAATACCTTTCACTAAACAAAACGGATACAAAACTCCTAAAATTCTCAGCATTTTAAAGTAAAAAACACTACAAAGAACAGAAAAAGGTAGTAATGAATCAATTAGCCAAGCTTTGCCTGAAAACATGTGAGAATATTGGCTGTTCAAACAGAAAAAGTGCATGAGCTGAAATGTAGTTAGTGGTGAAAATATAATGGAAGCATGTATAGAAAACAGTTTGTCAGTGTGCAACAGAAGAATGCTTTTAAATCATTAAGGAAATGTGCCAATGTAATTTCAGGCTACAGAATACTAATTGTAAGACTTTCTTTTAATCCAAAGTTAGTATTATATATGTAGAAAGCTTTGGAGCAAGTAGATTAAAAGTGCTGATGGTGAAGTATATTGTAAAGAGCTTAAAATACTCAAATCTTTCACAATGAATAATACTGAGAATGAAACAAAGTCAAGACTTTTTCAAACTTAGTAGATATGAGTTATGTTTTGAAGACTGAACAGTGAAGAAAAAATTGGCTGTGGTGGTTCTGTCTGGAATGTATTTCAAATGTATGAAGACCCAATACCATATAGAAACTGGTTTCTTGGAAAAAAACAAAGTTCATAAATTATTGAAATAGTTTTCAGAAAGAATATGCATATATACATATAATGTCAGATTAAAAAGAAACAATTGAAAGCTACATTAGCCAAGAAGTAAGATATCTTAAACTATGAAGCAATGTCTTCTGTTGAGTCATCTGGTTTTATTTAAGTGCCAGTATGTGACACATTTTGGCTGAGAATTTAGCTTTGTTCTTTCAACTTCTGGAGACCTAGGCTTGTGTCCTTCCTAATGTCAAAAGTAAAAAAACCTAAAATTATCTGGCTGAATCTGCCCTTAATAGTCTTTGACAGTAGTGCAATAAAATGTGCTGTTCAACACAATTGTGCGTTAAGTGAAAATCAGCCTATGTTCAAGATTGCTCTAGGAGTGGAATAGAAGTGATATGAAAAAGATAGTTTTGAAGGGCATTTTTAAGTTGGTAAATCTGACAATGACAGTGAGGGAGGGGTTAAGCACAGGCAGAGCAGGCAGACAAACGTATAAAGGGATTAATCATTCACATCCTTGCTTTTACTATGGTTTTTCTTTACAGGAGTTTCAGACAGGTTGTGATGCCTGGGGAGAAGCATTGCCTTTAGAGAGAATATAAGCATAATTTGTCTATGCTTTATTTACACAGAGGGAGCAACAGATACTTCCCACACTAAATATGAATCCACTAAACCTTATTAATGCATCTTAGTTCTCATTCTCCATGACCAGAGGGTTAGAACAGTACCCAGAGGCTGAAGGAAGCTGCAAGGAAGATAAATGCACTTCCTACTCTTGATGCATAACTTAATATAGAATATATGAGGGACTGTGCTACCTAAGAAAACAGATCCAAAATAGTCCCTTAATTTATGAATCATTTTGATTTAACTGAACATGCAGAAATGCTTAGTTCCCTCTCTTCATATACCTCTTTTAATGCATTTCTTCTGAAAAGTAGGAGGCTGTATTCGTGGGAACTGGGGGCGAAGAGGGGAAAGAAAAAACATTTCAATGAGCAGGTGCAAGAAGAAAGATAGAGAAAATAAGCACTGTGAGACCAGCTGATAGAACAGGGTGCTTTGAAGTAAGTCAGAAAAATACACTAGGATTTTTATGTTTCAAGAGAATAAATTAGCAGTGTTTTGAAGCGGTGAATTATGAAAGGAGGTACAATAAAAGCTGAAGATGCAACAACTGAATAATAGAGATGCTGGAACAAGTAAAGGGCTGAAATACTCAGACATGAAGTGGTCCAGACCGCTCAGTTAACCAAGCATGGGATGAAGCATTATTTATTGTCATAATTTATGATGGTATAATTTATAACTTCATCTGTGCACCTCATTAGGTGCAGGTCTTGCTCTGCACAGGGCATATAGTGCTGTGGAGTTGTGCAGGTACCACTCAGAGTGGACAGGTTCCTGTACAGTGAAGTTTTGTTTCAACATGGCTAAAACCCACCTGTATTCCATGTAACGCACATGGCTGTAAGCTTCCTGGTAATCCCTTTGAACCCTGGATGGGAAAGGTGTACCACCTATTTTATGAGGGAATGTTTCTGCATAGAATAGATTTTTTAGAATATTCTGATGGCAGCTCCTAAGCTTTTTTAATTTTTTTTAATCTCCTACTGTCACTATTCAAAAATAACCCAAGTGTTCCCAGTGTGCAGATATTCAGAACTTGTACAAAAATAATATGTAGTATATACATAGTGGAATAAAAAGAGGTAGAGTTCTGCCATTTGAGGGCGCAGATCAGTTACTCAATTTCTATTTTTGTTTTCCCCACACTTGATTCTGTCTCTCTGTTGCCTCTCGATAAGATGAGGTTGTACAAGATGTTTCCATTTTGCCATAATGATGTGCCTTTGAATTGCATAATTTTCCAATTAGATGGCTTGTGCCTGAAGAGCCTTTTTTACAGGTAGTAAAAATTGTAAGCGAAGTTGTTTCAAAATCTAGGTTTCCTCCATTTTGCCTCATAATTTTTTTGGAAGAAAAGGAGAAAACCAGTGAGATTATCCACTCTAGTAAAAAATGCAATAATGCTTTTTGCTTTATTGAAGAGGTTTACTGTTCCCAGATGAAATGCTGCTGTTGTAAATAAGGCCCTAGTTTCACGCCCATTTTAAGCTCCCGTCCTCCACTGATTTCCTTGTGGGGCAAATATTGTGGCTACTTTGTGAATTAAATTAGGGAACTGAGGCAAATTAAAACTAGGTTGGCAAAAAAGCTGTTTCTAGCCTACAGCGGCCTCTTGGTACTATTTACAGGGAGAGCGATGGGTGCCAGCCCTGGTGGGCTGCAGGGCCACAAGCTGGCCAGGACTGCTCCATCAGCGCTGCAGGTTGTGGTGGCACGGAAAGTCTGGGACAGATTTTCCTTTGGCTGGTAGGGCTGCACTTGCTTGGTATGCGTGGGGATTTTAGTGGCAATTTCCAGTGGGTTTTGATGTCAGGTTTTTTTCCTGTAACCACTGAGATGGCTCTCTTGTACTCGCACTTATGAGTTAAAGATATTTATGCTTCTACTTTAAAATGGGATGGAATAGGAAGACTTTATCTCTTAGCAGGGTGTCTTTAGGGACAGGTTTTGTGAGAGTGAAGTGAACACAGCTGTGAGGACTAGGATTTGATTTCAGCCTCCTGTGGTGTCTTCTAGGACTAGATGCTGTTTGGGCTTGTGCAAGGTTTGGTTTGTTCTGTTAAGAAATCTGGCTTCAATAATACCTAGGTTTAAAGAGGCTTAAATTTGTAATTCATGGTATTGGATGTGGCAAGGGAAGCTGAGCAGCCCTGGAGGTCAGCCTAATAGGACTCTATGTGCGGTTCAGGAAAGGCTCTCTGAAGGTAATGCAAATGAAAAAGGCAATTGCAGAGGGGGACTTCTCTTGGTTATTAGAGGGGCTTGGAGAAAGCACAATGAAAAGACTCAGTGGACTGTATTTTGTAGCTAACCTCAAATCTCAAAGGGGTATTAATGGGGTAGATTTAACTATTTGTAAAGAGAACAGCCATTAAGAAAATTCTCCTACCCTTAACTATAGGCTCTGTCTGCTGAAGGATGAACTTGGAAATTTGAATCTCTGGGCAGCTGTGGAACAGATAGCAGCAAATCTGGATTAAAATAATGTATCATAACTGCAGGTATAAGAGTCTAGCAAAAAGAAGAGAATTGAAGCTTGGAAACTGTCCACATTGTCAGATCTAAAACATAAGATTACTTGTCATAGCCCTGAGGTGATGGAAACACTTCAGGTGAATAAAATGCAGTGGGTGCTTCCCGAAAACAAAATTATACATACAGGGATAAAGTGCCAGAGGAGAAAGCAAGGGAATACTTTCTCCCAACCTAACACATGGTTTCTAAGGTGTGTGAAGAGATTCTCAGAAATGTGCTATATGGCTGTTTACTATTTTATGTGTAAATTTTGATTGAATTTTTAACATATTTTCTAATGTAAAAAAGTAAAAGGTAACTTATGATCCATATCTTTACTGATTGCTGAGCTGAAGGGCAAAGTCCAGTCTGCACAGGAAGGAAGTGGGGGGAGAGCCCACATCCACCACTTCCTTGGTGAGTGCAAGCAGGAGGATGATGAATGTTTGTCTGTGCGTGAAATGATCCTTTCTTTTCTGTGATCCTTTGAATTTTTCATTCCATTTCCCCTTTGTTTAAAAGGAGTTGTTACGGTTTTCAATTGCGTTACACCACTTCACCCCCTGTCTGCAGCCCATCCTGCGCAGTCAGCAATAAAAAAAAAAGCATTTATATTTAATAATACTTTGTTGTGAATGTACAAGAGTATGAGGTATGGATTAAATCTTGTCTATGATGCTTGCTATGGTGATAAGGTAGTTATGTCAACTTCTGTAATTTAATTTTACTTTAATGTTTAGACTGCTTTCTAATCTAAAGAAAGTAATTTTTCACCCCTACATTTACTGACCCCAGTAAGAAGTACTAGCCTCCTAATACTACCCTGAAATGCAGGTTCTCAACAGGTTTAGCAATACATAAACCTGTTCTGACAATTAAGCTGATAGAGTGTTATCAGAAATATATTTTTGCAGCCTTTCTAGAGTTTATCAAAAGCAGAGGACAAAATTTGGAATACATTTTATATGTGCCCAAGGCTGTATTTCTGCTTGTGGTATGGCTTGGGCAGATTGTGTGTAGTTCTGCCTGATGGCAGGGTGGGTTGTCTCAGGAGAAATCCTGGCATGCACTGAGGAGGAGACGTGTTATCGCTCTGAGTGGTGCAGTGGAGCAGGTTGTTTGCTGGGCTGAATTTACGTGGAGGAACTGAGAATGACCCCGCTTTCTTACCTCAGCCCAAGTCCTGCTTTCACCTTGTTCCCTTAGGCAGGAGGAAGCAGTCCTGACCCAGAATTGTGGTTGTACTTGGCGGTGTTTTAAATGGGGGAAATGCCAGTTCTTTCCTACATGCGTTCTACAAGGTGGGATGGTGATGTAGGCCACCTTTCCCCCCTGCCTGCGCTTGACACTGTTCCAGGGAGCAGCTTTTTGTGTTGCCCTCTGGCAATTAGGTTATCAGCAGTTCTAACCTTAAGTTCTGCTGTTTTGGCATGCCTATGTCCATATCTGGCTTTTATTTTAGGGGTGCTAATGACTTCACAAAGAGTCATAGCGGTGAACGGTATGTTAGGTTGCTGCAGGGTCACTTCCTTTCTGTAGCACTGAAACCAGGGTGAATTTGTGCTTTCCACAATAGTGTATATCCATCAGGTCTTAATTTTTACTCTTTTAACAGTGTGGTGGAGTTATACAGATTTTTAAACCTGTAAAACTTGTGTTTTCCACGCGTTCAATGAATTTGAGGTATTGGGGGTAGCTTGGATGTATGTGTGAGTCCTGCATGGATGATGTGAGCACGAGCCCAGGGATAACACAGAGTCCAGCAGGAGGCTCCCATGGGCTGGTGGAGCCACAGCAAACAGAAAGTTTCTTCAACTATTCCTGACTGAGATGGCTTTTATCTGAACATGGGTCATTGTTAATGGTACTCCTCCTCCTGTCATGCACCAGACTTTCTGCCCAGTCCCAGCTGGTCCTGGAGGATTTCCTGAACTGGTGATGAGCCTCTTACTTGGGAGAATCATCAGCTGCGTATTGTGGAACTTTAAATACATGTTGCTTCTAATAGCTGCATGCTCTGTTTTAAAACAACTGCAATGTTAGAAATACTAATGTAACACACTAGTCCCATTCATTAATTTTTTTTAGCTTAATCTAGATTACTTTCATTACTTTTTAGAAATAGCAATAATAATATGAAGGATTTTTTTTTTATGCTGGCTGTACTACTTTAAGTAGGGACAGACACAGATAGTATTCAAGCCAATTTCTGTTTTCCTAGACTTCAAAAACATTCGAGTGTCCTAGTTTGCAAATATTATGCTTCTACACTTAGGATTAAGTTATCACAGTTTGACAGTCAGCAATTGAAGTATTCTTTCATACTGTTTTTGAATCACATATTACTCATTTTCCATATAACACATTAATGACATATCTGGTATTTATTACTTCTATGAATAAGAGCCAAAGCCATCTGCCATTGCTCACATGAGTAATGCTGTTAAATCACTTTTATAAGTAGAACCAACAGATCTGTTGGTTTGAGTTTTGTTTTTGTTTTTGGCTTTTTTTTGTGTGGTTTTTTTGTTTGTTGTTGTTTTTTTTTTAAATAATTTTATTGTGTTTCTATTGTTTAATTCTCTTAGGATTTTGTCCTTGAAATAAAATTATTGTATTATAAAGCAAATAACAACTTCCCTCCTCCCCACCCTCCGCAGTTTCCAGCCTGGTGTCTGAAAATCAGGCTGTGCCTTACAGGTTTCAGACACCAGTACAAATTACAGGAGGAAAAAAAGCAAAATATAGCCAGAATCTAGCAGCTAGTTTTACTGGTGTGTTAGCAAGGAAGAAGAGAATTTATTGCATATTTTGTCATTTATAAAGGTTCATCACTGCTGTCAGTCAAGTAGCTGTATGTTACACAGAAGACCCAGTAAGACCAAATCATAGCAGTAAGGTGTTTCCTTGTTTCTACTCACCTCAAGGGATTTCTGATCCTCATGTTTCCTTCCCACGCTGAAAGCTTGCATTTGCATGAGTATCATAAAACTGCAGCTCTGCTGTACAACACTACATTTATTACTTAACAGTAGCTGTTGCTGTAAATCAGTTTTAGTGCTGATTTTGTCAAGAGTACAGGATGTTCTTGGAAATGCTTATTCTCAGATTTTCGCTGCAGTCCAGCTCTCTACCAAAGTGGCTTGTTTTCCATGTTCTATCACTAGTCATATGTGTTTGTCCTTTGCAAGTTCATATCTCACTAAATTTTGTCCTTCTGGGAAATAACGTTAACAAGTTACACACTTCTTGACCAGAATGTACTTTCATGTCTCAGATTAAATCTTGATGTTTGTATTTACTTAATTCTTCTCTAGAATGTACTGCCATGTGGATATGAGGAACATAGAGAATTTTTTTTTTTTACAAAACCAAAGTAGAGAGAGGCTGGAAGAGGGTCTAGAACAGAGGTTGAAAAGGTCTTAAAGAAAAAAGAGGACTGAACAGTGACAGAGATGAGTAATAAACGAAACAGTAAAGTGGAGGAGGTTCTTGCTGTTTCCTAAAAAGTAATTTCTGTTGCCTTCGCTCTCCCCCTGCAGATCCATTCTCTAGAGCTTAGTAGTATCTGAGCCCATCTCTGACTCCCTTCTCTCCCGTTCTTCTTCCTGGGTTTCGTTTCTTTGTTTGTGAGGAAGGAGGTAGGCTTGACTGTACTGTATCTATATATTCTGTTTAAGCACAGAGACCTCAGGTGAAAACTGTCATGCACTGTGTGTGTTTCATTGCTATAGCAAACTTATGACTATTACCAAAAAAGGAGTCTTTACTGCTGAATTTCACCTCCTGTATCAGTGGCCCATTTAATTATTTTTGATCAGCGCTGCATCTGCTCTTTAACAAGCATTCAGTGAGTACTATCATCTCAGTTTTTCCAAAATTCAGAGAGCTTGAGGGATCCTATGCAGTGATGCTCTTCACTGCTAGATGGAAAATACTGTCACTTGTCTTACAAATGTGACTGTAGAACAGAACTTAATTTAGACAATGTTCGAGGAATCGCTGAGCTGTCCTGCTGGATAATCAATTTTTTGGTTGACTGGCAGCGCGGCCCCTATCAGCTCTCACAAAGTACTTTTGGTTCCTCTCAGACATCTAAAATACATTAGGAGGAAAAATAACTATGTATTTATAGAGAGACTAGGTTTCATCGAGTTTGTTCATTTGAGATTTGCATTTAAATACGGATAGGATTTTTTTTTAAGAGTAAAGGGAATACACAGACAGGAATAATAAAATAGGGAAGTTGGGACAGATAATGAACTCATTAATCTGGAACTGCCTAACCACATAGAAACAGTTTACAAAAGCACAGGGGATGGTAGGTGGAAACAGTGCTGTATTCTTTTTGAAGTTCCCAGTTGTATATTGACATTAGAGAGGTTTCTTTTGCTTGCTTTCTCCTGCTAAAGAACACATATTTAGTACACCAGTTTTGTGAGCTGAGCTAGATCTGTAGATTTAGATTTAGGATGTACAAAAAGTACATTTTGTAACACTGGAGTAAAAGACTTCTATCAGTTCTATCTATGCTGCTATCACTGCTGATACCATTTTCTGTGAGATACTGTTCCAGTTTCCAATAGTCTCTGCCTCTATACATCACATTCTATCTTTAGATGAGTTTGCTTAATTAGCAGACTAGACAACTACAGTAAACAGACATCTCAATCTGAAGGTGTTTGTATATAAATGTTCTTGCAGCATAACTATAATGTTTTCTGAGTGGTAATAAGTGATATGGATGAAAGACTCTGGATAAGCTCATGAAATTTTAGATGCTTGCTTACTCAGAGCAAAATTTTAGTGTTCTGGATTTGATATTTTCATTTTTTCTCAGATACCCCATCACAAAGGGTGCAGTTTATTCTTGGAACGGAAGATGATGATGAGGAACATATTCCTCATGATCTCTTTACCGAGCTTGATGAAATTTGTTGGCGTGAAGGAGAGGATGCGGAGTGGAGGGAGACAGCAAGGTGAGTGTTTTTGTAAGTCTTTAAAAATTGTGTTGTGTTTTTTGGTGTATTGAGGAATGATTTCAAAGCTGTGGGAAGCTCAGGAACAGATTTTGGATATAAAGCTTAAATAAAACCATAATTTTAATCCTTAGACTGCTAGTATTACTACAGCATTTGTTGTTTCCCAGAGACAAATGTTTTCATCTGGATTTATGAAATTTAGGTCAGAGTGAACATCAAGGGAAAAATCAAAGTGAACACATCATATATATGAATTAAAATTTACTGGTTTTATTAATATTTTAGATCATCATTTTAAGAAACTTTCAAACTTCATATTGTGTTTGAATCCTCAAGAAACTGGTATAGACAGATTAAAGCAAGGAATGAAAATACTTTTGGAGCAATAACATTTTCATGTATTCTATCAAACATGCTATTTATTATAACACAAAGAAAGCCTATTTGTAGAAAGGTTTTAGAAAGTCCACCCTCTCTAGTTTCTATTGAAAGATGTAAAACTTTTTCAAAAGCTACCCTTTGCCCCTTCTCCTGTTCTCCCTTTTCCCAAACAAATTTGGGGCAGATTCTCCCAAACAGGGACTTTCCCCTGCAGGGCTGTGCAGACAAAGTGGGAACTGCCACCGTGGCACAGATATACCCCAAACACCTTGATTGTGGGTCTGTGCTGGAGAAACCCCCCAATTTTTGGGGAAAACCCCTCCCAGTTTGGGGCTCCCGAGACAGCCAAATCCAGCTGTACTTGTGCAGCTGGAAAGAAACATGTTTTTCGTGTTTGTTTCCTTGAGCGACTAAATAGGAGATGACTTACTTAGTTTCATTAAGACTTTACATTTCCCAGTAAGCTTTGCTTAATTTTTCTTCTTAGAACCTTAGTTCTCTCTTTCCCTGCCACAGTATTTGTTGACAGTATTCCTCAGTGGTACGCAGAGGTTTATGGACCAGATCTTTGGTGTCAGTAGGATAAAATGTGGAATTTCTGAAAGGTTTTTGTGGCAAACTATGTATATGGGCTGTTTGGCATGAATATGGCTGTTAGCTTTCCCTTCAATTTTACTGCAAAGTCCTGTTTTTCTAGAGGGCCATAGAATTTTCTGTGACCTTCTCTTCCTTTTTGTGTCCATAGGAGGCATAGGCAGGTGCTAAATATAGATCTTTGCGTGTAGAAAATTCTCATGTGGGGATTGTGCTGCAGAATGAGTGTTGTAGTTTTCCTAAATAATCTTATTAATATTCAGAGAGAGAAAATCTAATCAAGTTAATCGTCTGCAATGTTCTCATACTGATTAGGAATCTATAGGACCTCTTCTATGAAGGGTATCAACTTCTATTGTGATTGAAAAATAAAAATCACTGTGGCTTATCTTATTTTTAAAAAGGGAAGTAGCAGCTTCTTTAATTGAACTAAAAAAAAACCCTTTGGAATTCATCAAAGAATAGTGTTTCTGAACAATTATAGCAATTTGTCTTAAAATGAATACTTCATCAAGATCGTATTTGAAAGGAATAGGTAAAACAAAGAAATTTCTATTTAGATTGATCTATCTGTATGTACAGCCTTTCCAGTTCTCATTTGGAAACTAAAGAATCAAAGATGTCTAACAGAAACAAGCTAAGGTTGTTGAAAAAAGACAGGAAAAAAACAACCAAGAAAACTGTATTTTTTGAGCTCAGAAGATACAAGAGTGAAATATAGTAGTTAATAGTAAAAATTTCTTTAGCCTTAGAGATAAGATGAAGACAGAAAGAGTGAAGCTACCGTACAGAGAGAACTGGTAAAGATAAATTATAATTCTGAGTTTGAATCCAAAAATTTCAGACAGCATAGGACATGGGTTGGTTAGCTGTTAATGGAGATGGCAGTATAAAGACCAAAATAACAATGAAGGCAAGAGTCAAAGTGCTTTATCTGTGCAAATAACGAGGTTTCAGTAATTTTCATCCTAGAAAGCTGAAAGAACATGGATATGGTAAATCCTGTCATTTTGTGAATCTATCAGGTGGGTTGTTGTACTACAGCAAACACAGCATCACTATTCAAGAAAGGATAAAAATGGTCAGAACAAACAGAGCTAGGCAAGATGTAGAACAATATTTCAAGGAAAGAATAATTATAGACTTGGAGCTAAGTGGAAAATTGGATAAAATGCAATACAATGGTGTATCATGTCAGACTAAGTTAATAATGCTATTTAATCAGATAACTGATTTTTGGTTTTTTTGACAAAGAAAAAACAGTTATTTTTTTTTTTATTAGCCAAGCATTTGATATGACACAGCAGTTGGAATTTATTACTTAAACTCTGTGTAACTGTAAAAATTATATTAGTGGGTAAGGAACTAATTCAAGAGGTGCAGCAGGTCATGCTGGAGGATTTAACAGTGTGGTGGTGGCAACTAACTTCAGAAGAATTAGTCTTATTAAATGGGTTTATGATTGAATGACAAAAAGTAGGATTGTGTTAATGAAACTTTTGATAAGAAATTAGGAGGTATTGTTACTAGAAATAGATAAGGATATCATACACAAAAAAGAAGGTATATTTGCATGGAGTAATAGAAATAAGATAGTGTTTAAAATGCAATATTATATACTTACAAACTACTACAGTGCATCGTTTTCAGTACTGGTGGTTGATTCAGGACTTCAGGAATACTAAAACCACAGTATGGAGGGGATACAACCTGGATTTGTTGCTGTTCCAGCCTTGTTATATGTTTTCCATTTGTGTGGCAAATGCCATGGGAAGCATTTGTTAATCTTACTGTCTGGCTTTGGACATAGTTCCAGATAGATTAATTTGAATTCAGGTGATACAGTGGAAAACTCATTCATTAATTGCATTTTATGAGAGTGATGGCACTAAGTGGTTATGTATTCGTTTCCCCAAGATCTGCATGGACTGAAGGGTTGAGTTGACTCTGATGAAGTAAAGCTGTACCTTGTTTCCAGTTTGATGGAAATTGCATGCACAGTTCAGCTTTAAATGTTTTGAAAAATATCATGAGCAAAGTGCATAAAATTGTTCGAGACATTTTGTTCTTGGTTGATCAAAATAGTAACATATCAAAGGGAGCCATAGATAAGATTTGACTGAAGCTTGGTGTTTTTTAGGTAAACCTCTATTCCTATTTAATTTGTTAGGAAGAGTAGGTCCTTTTCTAGACTTCTTGTTATTACTATTTTTCTTTTTCCTCAGCAATTAGGAGACTCCAGGGTTTGCCATTCTCCAGTTTCTGTAACATTTCTGATAAGCAAAAACATTCCTGCAGATTAATTAGTAGGAGCAAGAAAGTGCACTGCTGTTACAGCCTCATGCATTGAAAGATCTTATCTAGGCTGTCCTATACATGGAATGAGTTAGTGAGCAGAATGGAATAAATTAGTTAAGTTGATATAGTGATAAAATTAATTATTTTTTTACCATTAATTGATTTCAAGCCAGAAGAAACACATAGCTTTTGAAATCAACAGTCAGTCTTTATTACTACATTTTTTTGTGTGGCCCACTTGTACAATTGTGTAGGGAATGCATGATGTGTATTTACTATCCCCCCAAAAATATTTCCAATAAGTTTGTGGAGAAACACACTGAGGCATAAGAATTCAGCTTAATTTATACACACAATACTAAAGTGCAATAGCAAATTGCAGCTCTTAGGAAAGCAATTCACGTTCAAATCTGTCCTAATAGCTTCTCATGGTCATGGCTGGAAATTAGTCCCTGTTTTGTAGCAGTTTTTACCTAAACTATTGGGACTCATTTATCTGCTAATATCAAATGAAAAATGTGGTAGAATAGCACTGTGTTTCTGGAGCAGAAAACGTGGTAAGGAGGAAAATAGAAAGACATTTGGAACCAATAGGAAAGTGTTTAGTCTTGAATTTCAGTGACACAGCACAGTTAAGAAAATAAACCTCTGTTCATAGTTTAGACAGTAAATTGTTAATAGTGATTAGAAAATGGATGTACTAGTGAAAAATTATGAATATGAAGTGAAAGTGCATTTCTCCTGGATCAAACATCTTCTTCCGAAGAAACTAGGTAATGAAAAACTTAGTTTTGTCGCTTCTGTTTTGTTTCTGATATTCTTGGTTACTTTAGTTCATTTTCTAAAGCTCATGTGGCAATTTACACAGATTGTAAGATTGCATTAAGAAAATTGATTCTTCCTACAGTAACATACCTTGTTGAAACTCCTGTTGCCAGTTTTTTTTCCAGTAAGTGTCCTGTCAGAGGACCTAACTGTGTGATTGATATACTCGCGGTAGTCTTTACCAGTAAAAGAAAACCATAGGAATGAAGCTGCTGTTCCATGTGATTGGACACAACTGAGATAGCTCTAAATATATTCCGTGCACATGGGATACACATGACACGACCTCAGTATACAGATAGAGTTGGTGTTGTTTTCTGGGAAATTATGAAAGGCTTTTATTTATCAACCATATCAATTTAAGGGGTTAAACTGCAAAAGTAAGTATATTGAAACTGATCTTTTTCTCTGAGAAACTAATAAGTAATAAGAGTAGAAAATTGGCAAAGTTGGGATCCGTGCCTTAATTTGGATTTAAAAGCCATTTCTATCCTTGAATCCTGTACATTAATTCAGAGGGCTGTTAAATGGTATTATGATACTAAAAACCACTCGAACACTTAGGATTGAATAACTATGTGTAAGATTAGAGATTTGTTTGTTTTATGTTTTCTGCTGCTGTTCCTCATTTGATACAGACATAGGAAATGTCAGTACAGCAGAAATGGAGGGAAAAATGTTTAAATGCAAAGAGGAGGAGAAGGTTAGACACAGGAGATTGGAGATTTTGGAGGGGCTGAGGAATCGAGGGCAAATTGTGCATGTAAATAATGGGAGGTATGGAAGCAGCTGGTATGGTTAGAAGAAATGGAATGCATCAGGAAGGGAGCAGATATACTGGTAATAAGTTGATCACTGAAGTGATGGCTGCTGGCATCACAAGGTACACAGTCTGGTACACAGAGACTGAAAGGAGGAAAGTATCTAAAATATGGGTACACATGCTTGTTTTAGAAGTAGGAGCAGAGCTAGGCAGGTGGGCCAGGAACAGAAGACAGCTGTGTTACTGGGCTGTGAGGTTGGGTAAAATTGGAAATTGCTCAGCTTTAGAGGTCTTAAGGCTCTACGCTTCCCTGCTGTCTAGAAATAAGTGTGAAGGTGCTGTCAAGGTGTGAGGCTTGGCTTGACTTCTCTGCAGTGTGGTCCATATAAAATAGCTGAGTGCTGTTGAGTCAAGTGATAAATGCTTTTGTGGCGGCTGCAGCTGTTCAAACCTTGTCAAGCTGGGAGGCTGCATTGCTCCACACAGCAACATCTGTGTATGCTTGAAAAACTTAATAACTTTAATTTAAAGCACTTTTGCATATGTCAACAGACTTCTCTCTTTTTTATTTGTTTATTATTCTTTTAACATTTTTAGTGTAATTTTTATCAGTAAACAAAAAATTTTGCAAGAAAGTTAATCCAACTGGTTACTAACAAAAGATTTGATTCTCTCATGCCAGTTTCATGTGTCTGTTTACTTTAGGCATTTATAAGTATTGATCAGGTCCTCCCCTCAGTCTTCTCTTCTCCAGACTAAAAAGATCCAAGTCCATCAGCCTTTCGTCGTATGAGAGATATTCTAGTCCCCTAATCATCTATGTAGCTCTGATGTTGCTGTTGGATTCTAAGTTGTATTTTGTGTCATAGAATCATAGAATCATTCAGGTTGCTTCCAACCCTTGGGATCATCAAGTCCAACCATCAGCCCTACTCTACAGAGTCCTCCCCTACACCATATCTCCCAACACCACATCTTAACGACTGTTAAACACATTCAGGGATGGGGACTCAACCACCTCTCTGGGCAGCCTATTCCAGTGTCTGACCACTCTTTCTGGGAAAAATTCTTTCCTAATGTTCAGCCTAAACCTACCCTCTTGCAGCTTGAAGCCATTCCCTCTCGTTCTATCCCTAATTACCTGTGAGAAGAGACCAGCACCAACCTCTCTACAATGGCCTTTCAGGTAGTTGTAGAGAGCGATGAGATCTCCCCTCAGCCTCCTCTTCCTCAAACTAAATAGTCCTAACTCCTTCAATCGCTCTTCATAGGATTTATTCTTCAGCCCCTTCACCAGCTTTGTTGCCCTCCTCTGCACTTGCTGCAGCACCTCGACATCTCTCTTGTGTCGAGGTGCCCAGAACTGGACACAATACTCAAGGTGTGGCCTCACCAGTGGTGAGTACAGGGAGGGACAATCACCTCCCTACTTTCTGCTGGTCACACTCCTTTCACACTATGTCATTTACATGGCTGTTTTGCCTGAGTAAAGCCTATATTTTGGGGCTTAAAATATTGTTCACATGTGTTTACACATTGCTTGTGTGTGCATGTATACGCCTGTGAGGTTTTTTGTTTTAATGGACTAAACTCTTAAATGGAAAATATCCTAAATTTTGCATAATGTTTTACTGCCTTTATGAGTAGCTTAATACAGTTAAGTAACTAAGAAAATTCATAACACTGTCTTTTGTGAAAAGATTATAGTAATGATAGTGGGTTGATTCTGTAAAGTTGTAACTATGTCAGTATATTTACTTTAAATGAAAAATGTCTCCTCTCTGTTGTGTTTACTTCAAAATGAAGACTAAATGGAGAAGGCTGTCCTGTGTTCTTATTATGTATAGCTTTTCTTTTTCTCTACCACAAATTCTTGTCCTCTATCCTTTTCATGCTACTTGTTGTTCTATTGTAGAAATATCATTGTATGCCAAAGAATCACTCAAAGTTTTTGGAAAGTACAATTATGATTACTTAGTAGGCTTCTTTTTTTTATCTCTCTAGTCAGAACTTTTCTTTAAAATGGTATAATACAGCATTATAAGGAAAGAAGCAGGCAAGGGGAGTTTGTCATAGTTCCTACAAAGATAGAATAAAGTGATATCCAAAGACATGTTTGACAGTGATCTTTCGGTATCCATGTAAATGATTTATTTTTCTTTTCTTATGGACAACGGAATTATAAATTTGGGTGTTTACACAGGTGGTTGAAGTTTGAAGAAGATGTAGAGGATGGTGGAGAGAGGTGGAGCAAACCATATGTTGCCACACTGTCACTTCATAGCTTGTTTGAGCTGAGAAGCTGTATCCTGAATGGCACAGTTCTTTTGGACATGAGAGCAAACTCCATAGAAGAAATTGCAGGTATGTATTGATGTTCCATTTATTAGTTAGGAAAAGTAATCATAAAAATCAAGTGCTTACAATATTGCTTACAAGAAAGCTATTGCATAGCAATTAATTCAGTTCAGAAACTCCTGGGAAATATTTTACTCAATATATTAGGAAAAATCTAATGTCTGACACAAGTGGTAAATATATTATTTACATTTTTTGGTATAGATAGTGCTATTTTTGGAGTCAACTTTTATGTAAAGGAGAAAACTAAAATGGAGTAGAGAGGACAGTTTGGATATATTTCATTAGAACTGTCATGTTCTCTGCTCCTGCTGTGCCACCTCACATTTTGTGAATTATACATGTGCTAAC
Source organism: Nycticryphes semicollaris (assembly GCA_013400055.1). Taxonomy (NCBI): domain Eukaryota; kingdom Metazoa; phylum Chordata; class Aves; order Charadriiformes; family Rostratulidae; genus Nycticryphes; species Nycticryphes semicollaris. The sequence continues at coordinate 777,593 of VXBJ01005165.1, forward strand.
TTCAACAAACTGAACACACTGCTATACTAATTGCAGACAATCTAGCTTAAAAAAAAATTACAGAATCGTAGAATGGTTAGAGTTGGAAGGGACCTTAAAGATCATTTAGTTCTAACCCCCCTGACATGGCACATGCACCTTCCAGTAGACCAGGTTGCTCAAAGCCCCATCCAGCCTGGCCTTGAGCATTTGAAGGGGTGAGGCCTCTACAACTTCTCTGGGCAACCTGTTCCAGTGCCTTATCACCCTCAGAGGAAAGAATTTATTCCTAATATCTAATGTAAATCTCTCAGTTTAAAACTGTTCCCCCTTATCCTTACTACATGCTCTGAGAAAGAATCCCTTTCTATCTTTCCTGTAGGGCCTCCTTTAGGTACTGGCAGGCTGCTATAGGGTCTCCCCAGAGCCTTCCCTTCTCTGGGCTGAACAATCCCAGCTCGCTCAGCCCATCTTCATAGGAGAGGTGCTCCAGTCCTCTGATCATCTTCATGGCTATCCTCTAGACTTGCTCCAACAGGTCCATGTCCTTCTTATGTTGGGGACTCCAGATCTGGACACAGTACTCCAGGTGGGGTCTCACCATAGCAGAGTAGAGGGGCAGAATCACCTCCCTTGATCTGCAGACCACACTTGTTTTGATGCAGCCCAGGATGTGGTTGGCTTTCTGTGCTGCAAGTGCACATTGCCAGGTCATGTTGAGCTTCGCATCAGCCGACACTCCCAAGTCCTCAGGGCTGTTGTTAACCTATTCTCCACCCAACCTGTATTCGTTCTTGGGATTGCCCTAGACCATGTGCAGGACCTTGCACTTGGCTTTGTTGAACTTCATGGAATGGTTTGGGTTGGAAGGGACCTTAAAGACCATTGAGTTTCAACACCCCTGCTGTGGGCAGGGACATCTGCCAATTGACCAGGGAAATTGGCACAAGTCCACCTTTCAAGCCTTTCCAGGTCCCTCTTAATGGCATCACTGTCCCTCTAGCGTGTTGAACATACCACACAGCTTGGTGTTGTTGGCAAATTTGCTGAGGGTACTCTCAATCCTGCTGTCCATGTTGCTGACAGCACTAGTCAAGTACTGACCCCTGAGGAATGTCACAACGTTGGTTGTTACTTGGACATTGAGCCATTGCACTGGTTGCTACTTGGACATTGAGCCATTGACCGCAACTCTTTGAATGCAGCCATACACCCAGTTCCTTATCCACCAAGTGTTCCATCCATCAGATCCACGTGTCTCCAATTTAGAGACAAGGATGTCATGTGGGACAGCATCAGATGCTTTGTACAAGTCCAGGTTGATGATGTCAGTTTCTCTTCCTATATCCACCAATGCTGTACAGCAATGTAGAAGACCGTCAAATTTATCAGGCATGAGTTGCCTTTAGTGAAGCCATGTTGGCTGTCACCACTCATCTTCTTATTCTCCATGTGTCATAGCTGAGTTTTTAGGAGGATCTGCTCCATGATGTTGCTGGGCACAGAGATGAGACTGACTGGCCTGTAGTTCCCTGGGTCTTCCTTTTTTCCCTTTTTGAATATCGGGGTTACGTTTCCCCTTTTTCAGTCAGTGGGAACTTCACCAAAGTGCCATGAGTTCTAAAATATGATGGATAGTGGCTTGGCAATTTCATCCACTGCTCCCTCAGGACCGGCAAATTAATTTTACGGACTTGTGCACCTTCAAGTTCCTTAGGTGATATTGAACCTGGTCTTCTCGTGCAGTGGACCAATCTCTGCCTTTGCTTTCTATGACTTAGTGTGACTGAAGCCTGTGCCAGTGAAGACTGAGGCAAAAAAGCGGCTGAGTACTTCTGCCTTGTCCACATACTGGGTGACTGGTTCTCCTGTTTCCTTCCAGAGAGGGTTCATGTCTTCCCCTTCCCTAATCTTCTTTTTATCATCAGCATACCTATAGAAGACTTCATCATTGCTCTTGATGTCTCTGGCCAGATTAAAGTCTGTCAGGGCTTTAGCTTTCCTAACCTGATCTCTGACTGCTCAGACAATTTCTCTGTGTTCCTCCCAGACTACCTGTCCTTGCTTCCACCCTCTGTAGGCTTCCTTTTTGAGTTTGAGTTTGTCCAGAATGTCCTTGTTCATCCATGCAGGATTCCTGGCATTTTTGCCCAACTTTCTCTTTGTTGCGATGCATTGCTCCTGAGCTTGAAGGAAGTGATCCTTGAATATTAGCTAGCTTTATTGGACCCTGCTTCCCTCCAGGGCTTTATCCCATGGTATCTACCAAGTAGAGCACTATAAGCATCCCTACTTAGGAGCATCCCTACCGTAAACATCCTAACTTATGACGAAGTATTCATCATAATTACCTAACATGAAAACAGATTAAAAACCATGTTTCTGAGTTCAGAATGCAATAAAGGATAATAATATTAAGTGTAAGTTTTCAAAAATTTTAAGATGCATTATCTTCTTTAACTAAAGTTGAGAGCAATTTTTCCAATGAAGATGTATTTGGCAGTTGCAATTCTGTAGCTTTTGAGAACAGCAGAAGTGAAAAACAAGAGAATATAGTAGATGAGACTTGTCTCCCAAAAGTATAAGTGAAATTGAGGCTGACTGCCGTTTTCTGTATTCCTGATGTTTCCCATAGATATATAACTATATCCTAATAACAGGCTATAACTAATTACTGCAGGTTTTTTTTTTTTTTAGTAGTACATTTTTTACTTTAATAAAGAAGGTTGTTAGAGGCTGTTTGTACAGAACTGTAATCCAAACTGCAAAGGTTACACGGGCATGCTAGAATCATGCAAGACAGTCTGGAATGTTTATTTCCCTTCCCAAATAGAGCAGCTAATTTGAATTACATAATTTATAAGTAAATTTGTTAGTAGACAAGAACTGAAGATAAAATAAGTTTCTCTACTCTTATCAAGACGGAGATAATATAGGTATTAGAATACAAATATATCTACAGTAGACTTTCAACTCATGATTAAAATTATAACGCCCTGTCCAAGGGCTCATGTGCCTTTCTAGTTTTCTAGAGAAAGAGAGTTTCTAGTGCTATGTCCTTGCTCTTGGTATTTAAAAATCTCTGCCCCTTCCAGCAGAGAAGACACAGAGCAAAGACCTGTACTGTTGTATAGTTGGGGGTCTTTAATTTTCTGTTTACTAGACTCATGCTTATGATGTCTAGACTCATGCTTATGATGGTTATTGGACTGGTATCCTTGCATATCTTACATCCATTTAAAAGTTTTAGCTTGCTTCTACTTCGCTGTATTTCACAGCATTTCTACAAATGGTTCCGTGTCTGTAAATCATCCATCAGATATTTTATACAAATTATAGTATAAAGTTTGGGTTGGAAGGGACCTTTAAAGATTATCTAGTCCAACAGCACTGCAATGAACAGGGACATCAACTAGATCAGGTTGCTCAGAGCCTTGTCCAACCCGACTGTGAAAGTTTCCAGGGATGGGGGATCTACCACCTCTCTGGGCAACCTCTTTTAGTTTATATATTATGCAGCATATTGCTGTTATATACAAATATATTAGATGTGTGGTATTTTCCATACTGCAAACTTTCCTTGAAGATCTGTCATGATCACAGAATCGCAGAATTGTCAGAGTTGGAAGGGACCTCTAGAAATCACCTAGTCCAACTCTCCTGCCAAAGCAGGATTGCCCAGAACTTATTACCCAGGACTGCATCCAGGAGGGTCTTGAAATCTCTAGTGAAGGGACTCCACAACCTCCCTAGGCAGCCTGTTGCAGTGCTCTGTCATCCTCACCATAAAGAAGTTTTTCCTCATATTTGAATGGAACTTCCTGTGTTCCAGCTTGTGCCCATTGCCCCTTGTCCTGTCACTGGGAATCACCAAAAAGAGTCCAGCTCCATCTTCCTTCAACCCACCCTTCAGATACTTGTAATTCATAAGGTCTCCCCTCAGCCTTCTTTTCTTCAGGCTAAAGAGTCCCAGCTCTCTCAGCCTTTCCTCATAAGGAAAGTGCTCTAATTGTTAATCATCTTTGTTGCCCTATGCTGGGCTCTCTCCAGGAGTTCCCTGTCTCTCTTGAACCGGGGAGCCCAGAACTGGATGCAGTATTCCAGTTGTGGTCTAACCAGTGCAGAATAGTGGGGGAGAACAACCTCCCTCGACCTACTGGCCACACTCTTCCCTATGCAGCCCAGGATTCCATTGGCCCTCTTGGCGACAAGGGCACATTACTGGTTCATCGATAGTTTACTGTCTATCAGGACCCCCAGATCCTTCTCCTCAGAAGTGCTTTCCAGCAGGTCTGACCCTAACCCTATATTGGTGCCTGGAATTCTTCCTCCCCAGGTACAGGACCCTACACTTGCCCTTGTTGGAATCTCAGGTCACGCTGGATGGCAGCATAGCCCTCTGGATTGTCAGCCAGCCCTCCCAGTTTGGTATCATCAGCAAACTTGCTGAGGATGTACTCTCTTCCCTCGTCCAGGTCTTTGATGAATATGTTAAACAGGACTGGACCAAGTATTGACCCTTGGGGAACACCACTGGTTACAGGCCTCCAACTTGACCCTGCTCCATTAATTACAACCTTCTGAGTTCTGTCACAGCCAATTCTTAGTCCACCTCACTGCTTCCTCATTCAGCCCACACTTCCTCAGTCTCCTAACGAGGATGTTATGGGAGACGGTGTCAAAAGCCTTGCTGAAGTCAAGGTAGATGACATCTGCCGCTCTCCCGTCATCCAGCCATCCGCTTTAACATCATTGAAGGCTATCAGATTGGTCAAGCATGATTTACCCTTGCTAAATCCGAGTTGACCATTTCCAATAGTTTCCTGTTCTTTAATATGTTTGGAGATGACATCTAGAACAAGTGGTTCCATCACCTTCCCAGCAACGGAAGTGAGACTAATTGGCCTGTAGCTCCCTGGGTTGTCCTTCTTGCCTTTTTTGTATGGAGAGATATTTGCCTTCCTCCAGTCTTCAGGCACCTCTCCTGTTCTCCATGACCTTTCAAAGATGATGGAGAGTGTCCTAGCAATAACATTTGCCAGTTCTCTCAGCAGTCTTGGGTGCATCCCATCAGGGCCCATGGACTTGGCCCATGATGCGACAGATGTAAAATGGGAAAAGAGCACATGCACAGAGTAATGGTGCCTGAGTGGTTGTTGGGACCTTTTTGTTGCCTTGTCACAGGCGCGAAGTAGTGCATTAACAGAAAATGTAAAATACACAAGTAAAAATGGAAACCTTTTGTTTAGGTAAAGGTATAAAAGATGGAACAAGAACATTGTTTAACACTCGAGATTATCAAGAAAACTGCTTTATGAATGATATGTAAGTTTATGTAAGCGCTAGATAAAATTGATTTTAGATATTTACATTATCAAGTAAAGGGAATACTGTTCAGTGGGCTATATTTAACAGTGGAATTAAAATTGGTGCAGCTGGTGGTAGCTGCTTTTTGCATTTACCTTTCCTAAATTGTTTATGTCAAACTGACGCAAGATGTTATTAATCCAAATCTGCAGAAATTTGCGTGGGTTTCTACTGTGTGCTGAGATCTGATTCTCCCATGAATCATGGTCTGATTCAGAGCTTCAGAATTTGTCTTGATAATGATAAAAGTTAAACATGAAGAATAAAAAGCAGCTGATTTGAAAGAACAAAGGTATTTATCAGTATGCTGCTTTATTATTTATGTAATTCAAAAAATAATCAAGAAGTACTTAGATGAACTGCTTGATGCACTTTTATTGCTTTTTTTGCTTAAATAGCACTCTAGGTTTTTGAAGCTTGAACTTTACATTTTTAATCCAGAAGTCACTCAACTTCTCTAATCGACTAAGAGATCTCTTCCAGAATTGTTTTTATGTAAGTAGGTAAAAAAGTAAGAACTAACACAATAAAATAACTGCAGAAAATGTCTTCTTTCTTTTCTTTTTTTTTTTTTTGGAACTGAGAACACAATGAATTCATGCATATAATCTCTTAATCCTTCATTAATTGTATTAATTTGTTGGGTTTGTTTGTTTAGTTAACGTGTCCAAGAATTCCATGTAAGTTTGTTTTGAAACTTAACACAGATGTAAGTTGTCCTTCAGTAGAGAATTTGATGAGTTACTGTAATTCTAATTTGAATCAGTCCTGCGTCTGGGATATCTTGATTTGTTGAGTAGGAAAACTCGTTTCTTCTGAGTTGAGGCTTTAGGTTGACTTTCAGGAATTGTCATGCACCATTTTAACTTTAGAATTGCCTGTTGTTGTGGTAGATGTGCGTGTTTTTTACTTGGTGTTTTTTCTGTTTGACCTGGTAGGCATCTCTTCCTGATAAGGTGATGTGACACATGGCAAAGTTTGCTTGAGTCTTTCAGAGAGAGGATTTTTTTTCCCCCTTTGCACATTCAGTAATCAATTATGTAATTTTATTTCTTTTTTTTTTAGACAACTTTGCCGCAGGTTCTTCTGGCAAGTGAATTGTTCTGTAAATTAACCACCTTCTGTGTCAGGTTTCTTTGAAGAGATTTTTTTTCTCCTATAATGTTGCTATTCCACTTGCTCTCCTTTATTATTACTATTATTAGTGTTGTAGGAATGTTGTTTACGTCTTCCTCAATCGAGTTCCTTTGTAATTTGGTATTCTAATACTACATGCATGGTTCCTGCCCTCCAGTGCCTACAAAATGTTATGAAAAGCATGGCACACATTAGGCAGCACTGGGAGGAGGAAAAACTTAAATAGTAGTGGTGACAAGCACACCACCAAGACATGCGTGGTAGGTTTGTAAGGAATTTGATATTTCTGAATAATATGAGAGGCTGCTCCTTTTCTATATAAATGACTGCCGGACCTGAGGACTGGACAGAACTTGTATCTCTCTGGAAATCCTTTCTTGTCTGTTCTGCTCACTTGCTATTCACTGTCAGTAGTTATGATCCTACTTACCATGTGCTATACAATGCAAACATTGTTTTAACCCTGGAGTTGGTATATATTCCAGTTGTATCTGTCAGTCCTGACACTTTAGAATTTGAAGAAATGGTTGCTTGCATCTGTTGGCTTCATTTTTTTTCAGCATTTAACTCTTCTTATTTTGCTTGATAGCCATTCTCATGCTAGGCTAGTCCAGTGATCCTGGTGGTCACTTCTGGTTGTTCTTTTCAGTGCCACAGTACACTTGCAAAAATAGATTGTATGGTGTGGCCTTAAGTGGAACTCCTAAATTAACTTGTACTTCTGATTCATAGTTTATTGTTATGGGTTTGTTTTTTAATACAATCTGTTGATAATTTTACTGCATTACTATAGTGCAGCATACCTTTTGAGAACAAATAAAGTAATTGTGCACATGTACTTCATTTCTATTTTCCTTAACGCTTTGGTAGGGAGAAAAGGGTGTTGTGTATTTGTCGGTAATGTCTTGCTCTTTGGGCTATTCCAATATCAAATTATATTTCTGTAAATGCAGTGTCATTCTTCATAGCCTTGAAAGAGGTACACTTAATCTTCATTGCTAAATTGAGACAAAGAATTCCAATTTGTTTTAGTCAAGGCTTTTAATGTATAAACACTTTTTCACTAAGGCATTAAACCTTCAGCACTTGGTCCTTGAAAATGTCTTTTATTAAAGTCTATATTTTAAGACCTTAATGGGCTTGTAATAAAATCTACAGATGAAAAACATACTTTATACTGTTTGCATGGCTTTCAGAACATTTTGTTTTTCATCTCTGGAAACTCTGATAGTTCTGCATAAAAATATTTTGGCACTAGTGATGTGGTGAGAATTTTGAAATCATCCTGTCTTCCAGCATGTCCATTCTTTATTAGCTGCTTTTTCGTTCCAACTCTGTCTTATTAAAAAATGACTTGATCGACAAGACTGTAAATTTCTTTGGACAGGAACCCAATTTTCTTTATTGATAAGGAGCTTATTCATACTTATGATGTTGAGTTCACAGACAGTATCTTATTATAATAACAACTTCTGAGATGAATTTCCAGTATCATCATTATGCAGTGAAATGGCATGTTCATTCCTGAATTTTCTCAAATAATTCTTAAATTTTTTAAGATTAATTTTATCTTTCCTTTGAAATTCCTCTGCTGAACTTCATCCTGTTTAAAAATCTGTTTTTATTAAACATATCTTAGAATTTTTTGTCACTATTTTTAATACGTGACATTCTTTTTTCATGTCTCTGGAGTGGCTCCTTTATCAGTACGCTAGCACTCCATGCACAAGGAATTCCTTTGAACATTTGATGTAGTAATATTTTATCGACCGCTTCTGTATGGAACATATGCTAAAAGGAAGTCTGAAAAATCTATGTAATCAAAACAATTTATTTTGGAACTTGTCTCTTGAGGAGGTATTTGCCAGAATCTGGCTGCACCATTAGAGAGCAGCTTCACTGTGTTGTTCAAGTTGGCAGATGAAAATGTTCTCTTTTGATATTTTCATTTAGTTCCTTTGAAACCATGTAGATTCTCAGATTACCATCTGGTTTTTTGATTGTAACCCCAAAGGTTCTTCTACTTAACATATGATGCCATTTTCTGTCGTTTGGTTCAGAAACTGTTCAGTCCAGCTTTTAATGGCAATACTTTCTTTACAACGTGAATCACAGATCTCGCATTTTCTTGTGGTTGTGCAGAGTGTCCTGTAAACTAATGTCAAACCTTGTCAAATACAAACTGTGGCCTCAGCATTACACAGTGGTGCTTTGGTGACTTGTACATGTTTAAAATATTAGGTAGTCCCATTTTTTAAAAATAGCTTAAATGTAATAATGGTTTATATTTTAAATTCAATTTTAAATATTCCCATGCTTTCCAATCCAGAGATCTGACTGTTTTTTTTCCCAAGCAGTCTTTCATGTGGTCCCCACAATCAAATACTCAATCTGTGTAACAGCTTAATCTTGTGATTGAGGTCACTGGACTCCGTGCTCACCAACTCGGGGCATTAAATCCCAAGTGTGCGGTTTTATTGATTTCAGTGATATCATGTTAAGCTTTCAATCTGAACAAGCCGTCTTTTGCCTTTGTTCCCTTTAAGCAATATTATTCCATAATAACGATGTATTTAAACTGGCTCCAGTTTAGATTTTTTTTCGCAGGAGCCTTTTGTTTCAGCTGTGACACTCTGGTTGTGTTATGTTTCTGACAGTGTTTTTATGGTAAATTTAACTTTTATTACAAACACTGTGACAAAGCATAGGATTGCCTTTGAGCAATCTGCTTCTCTGTTTGACCCCACACCTGTCTTTTGTTCAGCTTTCGCCTTCTCACTTATCCAGGTTTTTACATTTGTTTGCTTTATTTACAGCTTACCATGTGGTGATTGCCTCTACAGAGAAACCTTTATCAGGTTTTGTTCTTTTGTCTGTGGATAAATTGTAAATCTCCTACCAACTTCTAAGTAACAAGGCATTTTTTTGTTTTGTTTTGTGTTTTCCCATGCTAACCACGAATCCAGAAATTTTTTGGATTGCACAAGTCAATCTCAGCTTTCATTTTATGTGTAGAGACAGAACCAATTTCACTCATGGCTCTTGTTTTGTATAGAGATGAAAAATATATTGTTTTATGTGGTCTCCATTGTTCTTTTGGTAGCCTCCACACTGGCATGTTAGCATAGCCCCAACTTAGAACTTTGCTTGCTCTTTGAGCTGCAAGCAGGGAATTTTAGCCTCGACTCTACAGTTTTGTGAAATGCTTGCTCTTGTTCTTCAGTAAAATTGCTCTAAAAAGCAAACTTTTTTTCACTCTGTCTTTCCTTTTCAAGTAATTCAGCCAAGATGTTGAACAAAGGAATTTCAGGTAGAGCTGGAAATAGAATCTGTCTCTGAGTGTGCTGGAATGCTCCGCTGGCTTAGATAGCTTATTTATAATCGCAGTTGTAGACACTGTAAACAGGTCTTGGTTCACAAATGCAGCCCAAGAATCCTAATTGTTAGTTTTCCATTGCTTCTGGTGCCTAACTTACTAGGGAGCTGTATGTTTAGATTCCTGTTAGACAGGATGAGATAAAGAACAGCATTTCAACTGAATGTCTTCCATAAAACACTGCTTTAGGGTTGCTTGTGTTTTCTTCTTCCCTGTCTTTAAGGGAAAGAAGACAATCACAAACTAACAAACCTTGGCTTTAAAATTAGGTTTTGTAGACAGTTATCATTGAAATTGTGACACACACAAAAGCCTATGTGTTCTATTTTTTATCATTTTGTCCTGTAATGACATCACTATAAAATGTGAAAGATTGAGAGTTGTAAATACTCGTGACTTGATAGTATATTCTGAGTTTAGTTTCTTCTGTTGTAAATGGTTAGTGCCAACCTGTATCAGGAGAATATGAGCCCAGCAATTCAAAACTTATATTTCATCTAGCACACAGCTTAAAAAAAAAAAAAGCGCTCTGGATCTGCAAAAGCTAGGCCCGGTTTAGCCTGTTTATCTGTTAGTAATTTCTTTTCAGGTGTCACAAGTATTTTGGTGCAAATAGAATGTACCTTCTATAAATTTATTCTGTGTTTCACCTGGGAGTTTCAGGTATGCGAGGTGAGGGGCACACTGTGAACCTGGAGCAATGGGATACCAGCTGTGGCCATGCTTGACTGTCTCCAATTAGTGCTCATTTGCTTGGACCTGGTATGGCTTCACATGGATCTGGCCACACGTCAATAGAAGTCTCCAGAAAGAGTGGATGCATCCAACCTGCTTTTGCATCCTTACTGGTCCCAGAGGTGGGACAGATGCCTCTGAACTGGTTTGAAGTGTCTGCCCCCTGACGCTTTTAATTCAAGCCTGGATAAATTGTTCACAAGTCATAAGGAGTTACATCTGATTTAGTAGAATAGGTTGTTTAAGTATTTGCATGGCTCACATTTACTCACAAAATCAGTTTTATATAAGTGAGGTATTGTAACTGAGTCTGAATGGAGAAAACATTCTTGATATTATATGAAAACCCAAGTTTCTTTGAATTTATTTAAAAGACCGAGGCAGGAAAAATGGCTGTCTTTAACAGCTTGAAAAAAATGATTTCATGGTTCCACATAAGAGTGTTACAACTGATGTTGCAGAAGCTTGGGCTTTTAAAGGATGTGTTGAAAACTTGGGAAGAAACTGAAGCGAAAACCCATAGATGGTGATGGAGACCAATTTACTACTTACTATTCAAATCTGTCCAGGTCTTGAAGAAATGGTCAAAATACAGCAATTTAGGAGTAATTTGACTGGATTTAAACTCCAACAGCTGCTACTGCAAGTGGGTCTGAAGTAAAAGAATGACAATTGGAGGGGAGAGTCAAGGCAAGAAAATGCCTCTTAACTCTGTCCAAATGTGAGTGCATCTTCCCTTTTTACATGTGGTAAAAGTGCTACAGTAAAGGGGAAGTTGTTGTAAAAAAAAAAAATTAGGTAAGACACTTTCTTCTCAGTTTGGCAGGAAATAAAAATTGTTAGTCACCACACTGGCACTACCTCCATTGCTTGTGTTGACTGTTAATGAGTCTAGCAAAACATCAAGGCAAGGAAGAGGATAGGGATATGGTTTTCTGTTTCCTGGAATTTTCTGTTTCCTGGAATTTTCTTTTCTCAAGTGAATCATCTTAAATATTGACATCATCCTCAGCAATTAATATATTTTAATATTTGGTATGGAAAATACTATAATTCCAGGAATGACACTGTACAAGTGGAGTTCCACTTACCTGTAAGCAAGGTGATGACCAGAACCCTGAATTTGCCTGTTCTAGAAGATTCTTTTTTTTTCAGTTCTTCCTTTTGATTTCTGTCTTAGAGCAACTCAAAGAAAGTAGTCCTTGTTTTTGTATATTCTACAAATTGTCTTCTGGTCAGCAGAATTAAAAAGGAGCGGGGAGAGGATCATTTCAGTTGTGCTTTAGCATGGATGCCCTAAGTTATTTTTTTATTATAGATTTTTTTTTCCTCTGAAGATCCCCTGTCATGTTACAGAAATTACTGGCCTTTTTGAGGAACTGTGACATGCAAATTCATGTATCTGAAGGGAAGATAATCTTATCCTCAGGGCAGAGGCAATTCCTCAAAAGACAGTAGAGTTAGGCAGGAAACTGAGTATGTATCTTGGAGCTGGAGCTTTTTTTTAATTTTCTCATGGGTTGCAAATTCTCATCTCCTTCTGAAAAAATCCTGCTGAAGACTTTCTCCTGAACTTGCGTTACTTTATTGTCTTTCTGTCATTCATCTTGCTGCTGTGCCTCTCTGTCTCTTCTGTGAGAGTCTAAAGTAATAGGAAAATGGTGTTTGTCTAGACTGGCAGTGCACTCACTTGGTGGTGCTTCAGTTAACCCTGGAGATAAAAGTTCCCTTCAGAATCAGGTGAAGCACCTCGACGACAGGTTTTATTAGTTTAGGCACACCAGCAGGCAGTATTATTATTTGGCATAAGCTGCTTGTTGAACAGCGTTGTTAATACTGCACAGAATGTAACTGCTGGAGAGGGTCAAAGGCGACATCAGAACCCCCCTGCACTGCTCTTCATTGCAAGATGAGGATACACCTCATGTTTGCATCTTTCAGCAGCTGCATTTTTCTGTGGACCTGGCCTTGTCTTTTTGTATATGTGTGTCATCAAAAATAGAGATGTAAATTTGTTGGTAGCCTTGTCATAGTAATTGAAATGTAGGTAATTTATTGTTCAGCTCTCAAAGCAGCTATATATATGACACATAGGCTTGTTATGTGGATATTGAGAGTTTAAAAAAAAAAAAACTGTTATGCCTTTTGAGTGAACATACAGTGCATAGTTGACTGTTAGCAATTAAATCTGCTTTTAACCAGCATAATTATTTAATGCCTTTTATTATCTCTTTGCTTCCTCTTGCTCTTGGGAATTGTCAAAGACCTGGCAAATTATGGCTCTACTATGATGCATCTGGTTTTTATTTTTTCTGCTGTGCTTGATTTTCCACTGAGTTTACTGATAGGCATGAATCTGACTCCAGCACAGAATCATGAGCTGTCTAAATATTCAGTACAAAGAGTTTTTGGCTCAGCTTACTATATCACTACTTTTTGTGCAGTACAGTTTCTTCCAATGGATGTTCATGGACAGTGTGTATTTAAATGCTGTTTTACTTTTGTACAGAATTTCTTTTTTCTGTTAAGTATTATTCCTGTTACTAGCAGGATTTCCCAAATAATAGTTTTAAAAAATCCCACAAAATTCTCAACAGTTCTTTCCCATTTGAAATACACAATGCACATATTTACAAATAGTTTTGAATATGAGTATGTAAGAATATTTTCTGTCAGTGGACTGCAAAAATGGTTGTAGTTTCTTAGCAGGGGGATCAGATTCACACAAACCTCTATGTAATGATTCTCTTGCAGAAACATGTCCATCGAGCAGTAGAATAAGATCCTACTAAGTATTCACAAATAACACAGCAATATTTCCTGTATTGTCTTATCTGAAATGTCTTTCTGTTGTACTGAAAGTATTGTAACTATAGTTATAAGACATAAAGTGCTAAGCTGTGATCTCCTGTGGTAAGTATAGAGGGAATATAGAAGGTATTTTCTCACAGCATTCCAGTCCTTTGTAGCAAATAGGGCAGGCATTATATGGAAAAAAAAGACTCCTTATATACATCATAATCTTGGGTTTAAATGCATTATGTATGGGACTGTTAAGGGACTGATTTCAAGGTTACAAAAATGACCTTAATTTGGGAACTGCATATCTTTTGAGGGATTGACTTTTTAACATTAATAGCATACTTTTTGATTCCCACCTCCCTCACTCCCCCCCCCCCCCCG
>VXBJ01005165.1:802375-826396 GCA_013400055.1 Nycticryphes semicollaris
TTTTTTAGCAGGTCAGATTGTTTCCCCACAGTCTGCTCCAGCCTGTATTGAAAACAAAAATGATGTGAGCAGAGAAAACAGCACTGTTGACTTCAGCAAGGTAAGTATTCACTGATGGTGAAGAGAGCTTCCTGACTACCAAATACATCTTTTAAATTAAATAAAATGTATCCATGTGAATCGGGCAAAGCTGTGAAGTGAAAATTTTACTTCAGCATTAAAAGTTTCATATGCACTGCAACACAGTTTGTATATAACAAAAATTATTTTTTTAATTACTAAAAATGAAAATAAAATTTTAAAAATAAAGTTTCTCAATAAACTACTGCCAAGAGGAAATCACAGTTTAGGAGCATAAATAAATTTATTGCATGACATTATCATTGGGTGGAGATAAGGGGAATTTTGACAAATTATCAGAAAATTGTCTAAGTAGGAAAGTAATCCAGAATTCTTAAAATTCAGATTTACCTTTTGGTTTTTTACTTTTTGTAGAAGTAATGCATGAAAGCAAACTACGCTTTTTATAACCTGAACTCGTGGATTCCAGATGTCTCAAACAGAATGTGTTTCTGTAAACCTACAACTTAATTCTTCTGGCAAGCCAAGATATTTCAGTACACTTCACAAAAGATGTTAACTGTTCAGTAGTGGAGATTGCAATGACAGTTCAATGTTAGATAGCAAAGAAAAGCAAACAGCTTCTCAGCTTTAATGTAAAGGAGAATCCTAATTTGTTTAAGAAGTCTGTATGTACCTAAAACAAACTGTCACATTAGATACAGATGACAGACCTGACAGGGATAGATGACTTCGGCTGACACATTAATACAACAAAGGTTGAGTAAGTGAAGAAAGGTGATTTAAACCAAAATTCTGAAGAACAGCACTGTGAGTCTGTTGAATCTTAATGTTAGTGCAACTGAGCTAAAAGTAGAGTTATGTGATTGCTCCATCTGGTGCCAGACTTATTTCCTAGCAGCAGTAGCTATTTGCACCATTTGAATTTTTGACTGAACATGACAGACTAGGAATGGTATATGGCTGAAATAAAGATGGGAAACAGATCTTTTTGTCAAAGACAGTGAGAAGAAAGGATGCTGGCTGGTAATGTATTATGGACCACCTTTCTACAGAGGTAGCAAGGAGATCTATAAACAGTGACAAGTTGTTACAAATTTTATGCTAATACTTTAAAAATATTTAAAACTAAGATTATAATGCTGTAACATTATATTTTGCTTTACTGTTTATATTAAAAGTGTAACTAAAGCTAATGGTTTTGGCAAGTTTTCTAATAACAAGGTGTAAATATTATAAAGGATATAAAATATAAATAAAGGAGTCTATTCAAAATTAAGCCAATGAGGGTGTCAGGAATATGGAAGGAACAACTTTTGATTGCAGGAATAAAATAATAGTAAAGGGTTAAAATCTAAATACCTTTTTCACTGTTTTGAAATAGATCCATTTATCCTTCTGAAGATGCCTAAGTAATGTACAATTTCCCCTTGAAATGTGCTATTGCAATAACTCCCAACGGTTATAATTGGAATTATATGCACAGATTGAGAGGAAAGTAGAGCAGTACACTAATTTTCTCTTGAGTATTGTGATTTCTTGCTCTAATTTTGTTCCACATATTAGTTTCATTTATCTTCTACAAAAAAGCACCTTTGAGTACGTCACATACTCTCTGCTTGCTAATCTATCTCCCTTGGGCTACTTCTAATATTTCAAATTTTGGAGTTGATTCAAAAAGTTGACTTAATCTGAATACAGCACTGAGACTGTGTTGATTATATTGGTATCTATTTATGAATAATGTGAGACATGGCAGTAAAAGCTGTCTTGAATGTTACTTCAGTAACACAGAGAGGGATGCATAGTTTCTGATGTTTATGCTTGTAAATGTGTCACTCCTCTTCCTCTGGGGACACCACGAGGACTTTGTATTCCTGGGGTGATGTGGAGGTGATCTGTCACAGCACCACTGTATCCTCTGTCTGAGCAGGATGGGGTTGGCAATTTAACAACTGCATCTGATGTCTCTCTGTTTCTTATGCTAGGGGCTGAAGGGAAACCCTAGTTGTCCTGAAACACAAAATGCATAGAGACTGCACCCATATCCCTTCTCATGGCAATGTTCCTGTGCTGCACATGAAAACAGTATTTCTGAATCAAGCCCCAGTCCCATACTGACAGAGTTTGGTCTTTCAGATACCATGTGAAATAACTGACTTGCCTTTGAATACTGGTTAGCCCTGCTTATAAATAAATTTGATCAGTCCTGACACGTATCAGGACTTTCCTGAGAAGTGATGTTGGGTATTTTCTGTTTGTCTTTGCATCAGTTTATGGTTGGTTTTGGGGAGGCCCCCACCACTGTTTTCAGTCCTTGAGTTGCCCTGGAGGGGAATGGTCTTCACAGCCGTTATTTAGTTTTATGTTTAATGAGAGCTTGCTGATACTATTTAGTGCCAGGTCACAAACGTGACTCAGGTTAAGGTGCAGATTAAGATGCACGTGAGGTCTACCTAGCTGAAGACCTCTTGGGATAAGAGATATATTGTGATGGAAGGTTAGATGAAGCATTTGAAGTGTGTAGTTTTTGCCATTGCCCCAGATACAGTCCTGGGCCACCTCTGCTCTCAATATGTAGTGGAAGCAACACCGAGGGTTTGGGTATATTTGCCCAGTTGGATGCTTCTCTGCCAACTACTTTCCTTTGAACTGTGATTCTGTTGACTACCTAAAGATTTTGGAATCTCAAGCTGATGAATAGTGCAGGAAATATATCTGGAAATACTTTCTGGTAGACAGGAGACTGAATATTTGTTTCAGAGTTGAAATGTGACCATGTGGTCTCTATGTTAGTGGGACCTTGATGTGACAACTGTAGCACGTTGTACATGAGATATTAGTTATTAAATGTTAAATCTGTGTACAAGGTAAAATCGGTACAGAATGCACATTGCTATGTGCCTGAAAGACCATATCCTTTCTCTCAACTATAAATGACATGCAAAGTAAATTTGTTTGGGTTTTGTATTTAACCCTGAAGAGTTGTTTTGTGATTTGAGTGGGGAATAGAATTTACCTCACTGATACTTCACCTTGAAAAGTCCTTGGGCTCCAATCTTCCGTGTTGATTTGATGCTTGTTTAACTTCATAAGTGTTTGGTTGTCATTCTGGTTTAGCCTAGGGTAGCATTAGGTATCTCTCTGTGTTCTAAGGGAAATAAGATTTCATTACACAGGCAACTGTGTTTTATCTGAGTCCTGATTTAGTGCCAGAGCCATTTGCAAGAAAACAATTTTCTAAATATTACCAAAAACTATGCAAACTAGTGCTGACAGATGGCTGTAAGATAGACATTAAAATGGTCCACTTTAACAGTTTATATTGGATTTGGTTGCTGTTGTTGTGTTTAGATTAATAAAAGGAAAGCAAATGACAAAATTCATGCATTTTGAAATGTAGATAATACTGGTGCATAATGAAATCAAACATACATTATATACTCTATTGCTCCATGTCAATCTTTGTTACAGAGTAAACTCTAGACTGATACTGAGGAAATAGACACAAACAAACACATTCCCTGGCAAATACCTTGATATATATAGCAATGTCATGATGGCGCTGTTTCTCTGCCTTTACCTACCTTCCCATAAAAATCATTGTCACTGCCTTAAAACACTGATGTTTTTATTTTGCTTTTCTCTGTGAGTTTACTTGTGAGACAATAATGGTCATAGCTTATTTTCTGTCATTTTCAGCAGACAGGCAACTCTCTTCCGTTAAATCCAAAACCAAAATGAACATCTCACATACTAGAAGAAAAATTGCATGTAGTGCAACTTTTTCTTCTCATTGAGATTATAATACAGTAACTTAATGATTTCCAGAATTGTTAATTATGGAAAAATAAGGTGTCTTAATTTCTTCTACTGTTATACTTATTGATTTTGTTATGAATGATGGATGCTTATATAATTATTGATAAAATATATTAATAAAAAATTAATACTCTATTGTTAACAAGATTTTGAATATGTTTTGTTATCTTTGTAAATTAATTCTGCAGTATTTGTACCATGTTTCTAAGAAAAAACAGTCAAATAATGAGACTTGTTGTTTGATTTTGGGAAACATTTTCATTTCAAAAAAATTATTCAACAGACAAGAATAGTAGAAACTGTATAATTGAAACAACTAAGATTATAGTGCAGTGACCAGAAAGCCTCTGTCAACAAAACAGGGGGAAAAAAAGGTCCCTGTGCGTAGCTTTTAGATTGCAATTTAGTATACTTTTCCCAGGTTGACCTACACTTCATGAAAAAGATACCACCTGGAGCTGAAGCATCAAACATCTTAGTTGGTGAATTGGAGTTCCTGGAACGTGCAGTTGTTGCTTTTGTTAGGTTATCTCCTGCAGTGCTGCTTACAGGACTAGCTGAAGTTCCGATTCCAACAAGGTACAGCTGGATTCATTTCTCTTCTTGTATTTCTGAGTATGTTGTGGAGACAGGGTGATGTGTCTTTGAACTTTGTCATTTAATGAGTTATGAATTTGGCTCTACCTTTAACAAAGACATATCTTAGAGACATCTTTCCACTTATCTTGTGTGTATATTAAGAAGCCATTTGTGTGTGCAGAAAACCATTCTTTGCAGAAATAGAAATGATAGCTTGTAAGGCTACAACCCACGGTTTATTCTATGCAAACTGGTAATACTGCAGACGAAACATGAAAGTGAAATATTCAGCTACTTAGAATATTTAATCTGGAACTAAAACTACTTATGTGATACTGCCTAATTATGTCCAGAATAAAAAAAATTAAGAAAGAATTGCGGGAAGTGTAGAAACAAACTATATGATTTGATTAACTAGGGTTAGTGAATGGATGAAGAACATGCTGTAAATATCACACTTCTCTATAAGTTACTCTGTGGCTATTTGCATGGTAGTAAATGTGACTTTAACCATAATTTTTTATAAGATTCATCTTTACTAAAGTAAAATTGTGTCTGATGAAGTACTTTGGCACTGAGAACAAGTTGTGAGAAATTCTAAATAAGTGTCTAAAATACACTTTGTAATCAAATAGAAAGCATTTAAATAGATCTGCAGATGGGGTTGATTCAGATCACAACTCCAAAGTGATTCTGTCATATCCGAGTTCATTGACTTAACTATTATTGCAGTCTCTCACTTTTTTTTTTAATGTATTTGTGCATATGTTTGTACACAGATTCTGTCTCTCTCTCCTCTTTCCTTTTAGTTTTTATAGAAGTAGAATTCCAACAGAAGGCAGTAGTGTATTCCAGTTGTTTGTGACACTCAGGAAAGAGTGTTATGCTATGAAATGTAATGCTGAGACTCAGATCCTTGCTCCTAGTCAGATAAGCAGTAGAAAGTTTTCTTTATATTGTAGTTACTCTGGATATGAGGTTTTTTGTCTTTTCTAATTTTTGCATGTGCATAAAAGACACTGAGGGTCTGAGTGGGCTTTAAAAAAGTCTTCTGAAGTCTTTCCTTTTAACCTCCCACATCTTCCCACAAAAAAAAACCCCAACAAAAGCACCACCAANTCAGTGGTAAGTTCATAATATTACAATAATATTACTACCATAAAATAATTGATTCAGTTGAATTAAAAGAGTTACCTTAATGTTAATGTGCCCTGCACATAGTCTACAAATGCATATATTTATTATATAAGATACGATTTGTTATGTAAGAAAGTTTTGATAGTCTCAATCAAGTCTGACTGTGAAGCTTATGATATATTTTTGGAAGTTATTTTCACATTTTTTTTCTAACCAGAGCTTCATGTTTCATATTTACTTTCAACCATCTATCCGTGACAATTTATTTATTTATCTTCTATTTGCAGATTTTTATTTATTCTTCTTGGACCACTGGGTAAAGGGCAACAATACCATGAGATTGGAAGATCAATTGCAACACTAATGACAGATGAGGTATTTTTATTCATCTAGCAATCTAAAAACTATTCACATGGCTTGGTTTCAGTAATTTTGTACTGACTGATGAGGTGCAGTAGGGAACCTCCAATGTGGAATTGTTCAGATGAAATATGGCTAATCACTCTGGTCATGCACAAATAGCGTTCTAGTTCATTTCATGATGCTGTAACAGCAGAGGTTATGTTACCATAAGGAGATAACAAGATGAGAAACAATATTCACACACAAAGATATCTTCACTGGGAAGATTCCATTTTACATAGATACTTTCCTGTGGAATTAATTGTGTTTTAAGCTGTAAAGTCTCTAGAACATTTAGCACATATTAGGGTGTTTTTCCATAGCAGCTGGAACTTGTATGAAAACTATGTACCAGAAACTCCAATCAGTTGAAGCTAAGATTGTTTGTCTGGTGGGAACTGCATGAAGTGCATTCTGTTTCAGAGAAAAAGGGGGTCGTTGTGAAAAATGAAAGTATTCCTTTCTCTATCTTGTTTTCCTCCCACGTATACTTCACCATTTTTCACAGGTGTTCCATGATGTTGCTTATAAAGCAAAAGACCGCAATGACTTGGTGTCTGGTATCGATGAGTTTCTTGATCAGGTTACTGTTCTCCCTCCTGGAGAGTGGGACCCAACAATTCGAATAGAACCACCTAAAAATGTTCCCTCTCAGGTTTGTACAGTGAAATATTCCAACACTTAAATGTTGTGATTAATTTTTGCTAAGTAGAAATAAGTCTCATTAATTTAGCATGTAGCAGAGTCACTA
This sequence comes from Nycticryphes semicollaris, assembly GCA_013400055.1. Taxonomy (NCBI): domain Eukaryota; kingdom Metazoa; phylum Chordata; class Aves; order Charadriiformes; family Rostratulidae; genus Nycticryphes; species Nycticryphes semicollaris. The sequence continues at coordinate 809,148 of VXBJ01005165.1, forward strand.
TATAGACATTTTGCATGTTCTTTTTTTTCTGTTTGTTTTGTGTGGTTAATTTGCTTTAAGAGAGCCTTTATCTTGGAAGCATAGACTATAGTGATGATATTTCAGTACCAGTTCTCTCCTGAGTAGAGATAGATAGTTCTATCTAAAGATTTTCAATTCAGGGGTAAGCGTCATAAGTGTCTTCGATTACTCTGAACAGCCATGGTTTGCTTTTGTTCCAAGGTTATTGCAAGAATTGATCAAAGCAGCCTACCTTGCTTCTCTTTCAAATATTTTCTTACACAGGATTTTCTGTGATCTATTCTTTAAATTTCTTAGACCACAAATACTTCTATTATTTTCTGTTATACAACTTGCAAAGAGATTGCTTCGATCAATCTTACAATAAATTTTGCATGTTTAGTCTTTCAGCTCTCAGAGCCTGTTTCCTCTGCTAAAATTATGTTTTGGTTGCTAAGACCCATGAGAAGTGTCTTTTCCTTCTGGCAGGAGAAGCGTAAGATCCCAGGAGTGCCAAATGGGACTGCAGCCCATGGGGACGCAGAACATTCTGGAGGACACTCTGGACCAGAACTGCAACGCACTGGAAAGTTAGTGAAAACATATGCAAAATCTTAAGTGTTCTCAAAGTGGTGCACTTCCAAGGGAACCATAATGATCTGGTTCTCTCCCAAATGACTGGCTGGGCATGTGATTTTTTTTTTTTTCCCAGGCATTTTTCCTGATTTGCCTACCACATAGCTGAAAAGGGCTATACAGTGCAGAGAGGGGAAGAGGGCAAGAGGATTTGCATTTTCACATTGCATTCATTGCAATCTCCTGTCTCTATTATTTATAAAAGTCAGACCTCTGTTAAACTTCAGTAACGTTTCTTATTTTTGTACAGCATGAAGGACAAGTTGGGAATCATCTTGTGCCATATATTATAAATGCTTGCAACTATTTTGTAGCTGAAGTTTTTGGGTTGTGCAGCTGTAGCATTATTATTTTTTTTTTTAACGTCAGTAAGCCATGATACGCCCTGGTACGTGAGGCTCTGATTACCGTGGTGGCTGCAATATACACACATTGGAAGGAAGAGTTTGTCCCAAGGAATACTTACACTGTCTCCTCTAATATAAGTATAAGCTGTCAGTGCTTGCCTTAGTCAAGTGTAGTTTGCAAAAGACTTTTCTTTTACCTTGCTGCCTCTTGATATTTAAATATCATTCCTACCTACATAAGGCTAAAGATTCAGCTGCAGTGTTGATACACACAGTGATATACACAGGAGATGGTGGCCAGACTGGCTGTAAGCCCTTCTTTCACTGGTAATTGGCAGCTTGAAGGATTGTCCTAATATTTAGGAGGTGGTGGCACTTTGTCTTCCTCTTTACCCCAGCAACATCTGATACGTTGGGTGCCTGCGAGAAGAGGAGCATTTTGGGGATATTTACTTTAACTGTATGGTATATTGTAAGAGAGCATCTGTTCCTAAATATTTGATTATATTTAGTGTAGTGTAAAAGACAAAAGATGACGGTTCTTGTCCTTGGAAAATTATAGCCTACTTTCAGTTCTGTCATCAGGCGTATTTAGGAACAGATTCTCAAATGAAGAATGTGAAGCTGTATATATAGATATGCAGATAAATGGGCACTGTGGTAGCTCTCTGATTAAACAAATGCAAAGAATTAATTCACATAATAAATAATAGAGTTTAATGTGTAGTAGCTAACAACTGGTCAGAAGTCTTGGGTCTGGTTGATTAGAAGAAGATTTTATGAAAGAAATGTGCAAATTAGTTTGTTTTAAAAATGCAATTCCCTGGCTGAAGTTATCAAGATGGGGTTCCCAGAAACTTATTTCTGGGAAGGATGAATTGTAAAAGTGTGTATTATTTGGTCAAGGAACAATAGCTTCTCTGCAATATATTTAAAGCAACACTGTGGAGGAAAGTTTGGTGTGCCTTTTTCATTAATTTGTTATCTTGTATTATTTTTTAGATTTTTTGGAGGATTGATTTTAGATATAAAAAGAAAAGCTCCCTTCTTCTGGAGTGACTTCAGGGATGCTCTCAGTCTGCAGTGTCTGGCATCATTTTTGTTTCTCTACTGTGCTTGCATGTCTCCTGTCATCACATTTGGTGGTCTGCTGGGAGAAGCAACTGAAGGTCGTATAGTATGTGTTAAATCTGAACTTTTAAAACAAACTTACATTCTTAGGTTTGTGGTTAGCACTTTCTTACTGTTGCATGAATCACCTTTAAATATTGGTGTTTCGGTGTTTAGAAGGCTATAGGCTAAGACATTGTAAAAAGAACCTGTTTGAAAATTTATGGACACTTCTCTCTCTATCATATTCAGAGTGCAATAGAATCGCTGTTTGGAGCATCCATGACTGGAATTGCCTACTCTCTCTTTGGTGGACAGCCTCTCACTATACTTGGCAGCACCGGACCAGTTTTAGTATTTGAGAAGATCTTATTCAAATTTTGCAAGTAAGTGAAGATCACGATATGCATCATCCCTCAGGTATTGTTATGGAAAAGTAGAGACACTGATCCCAGTGTTCCAAGATATGCAGAATAATATCAACAGTTTGTTTTGGAGTGCACTGCTTAAGCTTTCGAAGTCCAAATATTATGCAGTGACTGACAAGTGAGCTGGAGGTAATACAGAAAGGTTGGGTTTTTTGTTAGTTTAAAAAAAAAAGAAAAAGTGGTTTTGAAGGGAATGCAAGCTTCAGGATTTTGGGGTTTTTAGTTGTATCATTTTCTACTCTGAAACAATACATTTAAATCTGTGGTTTGCCTCACTCCTAACTCATGCAAAAAGTGATACCTGTCATCCAGAAAGTGCAGTGGCAGTGGTGCCATTTTTCAATAATCACTAATATAGACCCTGCCCTTCCTCCTCCTGAATATAGAAGGGATGAAGAGTCGTGCCAGAGCAGAATATCCCTATACTTACGTTAATGTGTTGTACATGACATACCTCTGCCATGATGTGGGTAAAAATAGTATCTGCATCTTGGCAACCATCATGCTTCTCTGTGATCCTCTCTGTTTTTCTGCCTCATTGCTATGATGTGGACTTCTGCACCAAGATCTCCTAAACTTCCTGAACACCACCGAGTAGGAGCCCCAGTTTAGCACCCCAAAAGCTCTTTTGTCACCTCCAGGTAGACCTTTAAATTATCTGAGATGATGTCACCCAACGTGTTTGGAGCTCCATTGTCATATGCAAGAAGCATACAGGATTTTGATGGAAGTTGTTATTATAGCTACCTCATTCAGATAAGAAGAAATTGACAGATGTTGGCTGTTCACAAGGCAGGATATGGGATAAAAAAATTGGTGGACCTTATACACTTCATGTGCGTGACTATTCTCAAAGCTGCTCGCTCACTTTAGTAGAGATAGAACTCTTTGTGTCTTGTTAATCGGGAAGAGAGCTCAGGTCAAGAGCTGATTTGACAGTATCTTCTGTTCACAATAGGTAGGTAATTTCTGATTCAGACTGTCCCCAGAATCAGACATCCCTAGGCAAAGGAAAATTTGGAGCTGCCTCTTCGCCATTTACTATGGCTGGACAAAAGATAAACTGTGGTCAATATTTTTTTTTCCATTTTTTCAGAGAGTATGGGTTGTCGTATCTATCTCTGAGAGCTAGCATTGGACTGTGGACTGCAATCCTGTGCATCATCCTCGTTGCAACTGATGCAAGCTCCCTAGTCTGCTACATTACCCGGTTTACTGAAGAAGCTTTTGCTTCTCTTATCTGCATCATTTTCATTTATGAGGCCTTAGAGAAGCTGTTTCATCTCAGTGAGACGTATCCAATCAACATGCATAACGATTTGGACCTGCTGACAAAGTACTCGTAAGTAAGATTTCTTCTGTTACCACTGGGGGTTTTGTTCATAGGTTATGTTTTCTGTGTGAGGAACGCAAACTAGCACACAGCAAGAAAAGTCTGCAGCAGTTGCAAACTTAACACGTGGAAGCTATTTGAGTCAGGCATGATGCTGGCATATGGAAGTAGTAGCTATTGGAGGTATATGTACAAGCAGTGCACATTTACTTAAGATAAGTGAAAAATACCTTGACATGGAGTCTGGAAAAGCTTGCACACTTGCAACTTGGTAGTCCCAGAATAAGAAATAGGACTTGGAGGGACCTCAGCTTTAGGTCTTCATACACATTTTTATTTAATGAGGTGTAACTCAATGATCTCTTGCTATAACCTTGTACTGATGATTTATAGTATTTTATTGCGTGTTTAGGCAACATTTGTGTATCATATTTATCCGTTTGGGTTTTTTTTTCCAAATTGAAATATTGACCTATCTAAAAAGAATATAATTTCATGTACCTCCTTTATTTTGACCTCTCTGGCAGTCAAGGTTCAAGCTCCACAAACTAAAGTAGATTTTGAATCGTTAGGGGCTTCTCAGTGATGACTGATTTTGTCATAATCAATTTGTTCTTAATAACAAGATTTTTAATATGACTCCATTTAAGCAGCTTTATTTTGTGGAGTTTTGACAGGTAGTATTCTGCTTGGGAACAAAAAAAGTAAATGGCTTTAATCAGTATAGTTTCGTTTAGAAGTACAAATTTGTATATTTGTTTCGTGATACGAGAACAAAAATGTTCTTCTAGTAAAGGACATGAAGCAAATCAAGTGTGGTCACCTCAGCAAGTCAAATGTCATTAAAAACCATTTTCAGAGAAGATCCCTCTCTAGAAACATCTTTATTATTTCACTGAACGCATTTGAACTCTCTGCATGAGTAGGGTGGGACCCAGAAGGAACAATGCTTGAAGTGTGCCACATCCTCTGTTCACTGGAAAAACAGGAGTGTCTCTCAACCAAATGTCTCATTTGCATTTTAAGCTGGGAAAAGCAAAACACAGCAACAGAGAAAACATTTGAGCTTTTGTGTATGTTATCACTAGAAAGATAGTAAATCCTGAATCTGAGAGCATGTTATATACCTTAATACACAGAACAAGTTAAATTATATAAACTCTGGTTCTACTCTGAAATACTCTCTCATCATGATGGAAAAATATTACTTCTCTCTAATATCTTAATCAGTAGATAAAGGAATATTAATCTTAAGAGAAAGCAATAAACATCAAGAATAGGTCATGCATGCAGTTGAGGTTATATCCTGGTCTTAATTAACTTCACTTAATTTCTGTGAAGTTGGTATTTCACCCTAAAGAGCCTATTATAGCATAGCGTTTGTGGATTATTTTTTTTTTGTTTACCACTTCAAAGTAGTCATCTCAAAGGGAAAGAGAATATGTTGTTCTCATATGGTTTTGAAAAATAGATGTTGAAATATTACACAAAGACAAAAATTATTCAGAAACCATTTAGCAGGCAGAGCTGAGATGTTAAAACATGTAATGAAAAGCATGAACACAAATAGAAATATGGATTCCTGGGTAGCTGGCTTTATTTGTGGTTAGCTGAATTCCGTGATACTGCTTGAGATTTCAGGGAAATAGGATTAACAGTCTTGCTTATTTAGACACACAGTGGTAGGTATCTCTGTATTTTATGAAAGTGTTTTATCATCATAGTATTTATGTTTACAAAGATATGTTTTTGGTTTTATTTAAAATGTTGTTCATTAATCAGAATCTCAAACTGATTTTGAAGGGTATTGTTTACTTGCTGCCTGCCCTTGGTAACTGTCTTCATCTTCAGTGAATGTAGAACGTGCAGAGCATGCAGAACGGTAGAAGAGCAGTAATTGTCATTCTCCAGTTACAGCTGTTGACCTGTCCTGTCCTACAGTGTTGGAATCACAGCACAACAGTTTTACACCTTCCAAATACAACTCCTGAACAACAAGTGTCTTTTAAATGTTTGGAAGAAAGATTTGACTGCTGCCTGGTGGTTTCAAACACGTGTATAGCTATCAAAATTATCTGACATAATAGTTTTGTACTTAGTTATGTGGCCATCGTGTCATACCTATATTTTGTTACTCTTTCACTCTGTGGACAGTACAAATAAATTGACTTTTAAACTCTTGCGTTGCATTTAACTTTCAGCTTTTATGTTGTATCTTCTACTTGCAGGAATATCCAGTTTATTATCGCTACCATGTCCATGGCAACTGACCCCACTGATACCAAAATAACATAGTTATAGGCAGCATAATTATTATGGGATGTGGCTTATATTTCCTTAATATTAAAATTGATTGTTGGAAACACCAGTAGGCATGTTTTTTATCGTGTGAGAGCACGTCTGCCGATTCCAAAGATCTGTGCTCTGAACACAGCAAAGCAGTAATGACAGTTTCTTCTGTTCTCTCCTTTCTTCTCCTTCATCTGAATTTTCCTTAGTTCTCCAGAACCAGCCCTGACAGGTTGTGAGAATGGAAAAATGTGCTCTGCTGGAGCAACTCTGCATCAGCTGCCCAAATGACCAGTGCTTTGACAGCAGGTTTGGTGCACACTGAACTCCAATGGGCTTCCTGTGCAGATATGCACGTTATTCTGTCCAGACACAGTGATCATTTGCCCAGATCTTGGAGGTATTGCAGTTATCATCCCCACAGGATCATCGGAAGACAAGACATTTCAAATAATCCTCAGTCCGTGCTTAAATGTCTGTGCACATCTCAGTTTCAGAAACTAGGAGACGAATAAGCATAAAAGCTTACTTGAAATAAAAATCTCATTTTTGTGTAAGTTGCACAAATGACTTTCACAAGGAATTAGAAGCTTTTTCTGCAGTATCTGACTCCAGTCCTTCTACTTGTAGTTTAAATGGGTAACCAACTTCGGCTGAAACTGGTCCTGTCCTTAAAGGACCAGCATAGTCTGTTACAGAAGCTAATTAGTATCTGCTGTTTTGCTAATTAAAACAGCTGTTTGCATTTTCCTCTTTGGGGATTTTAAAGACAAGTTTTTAATTGTTAGTAAAGCCTTGGCAGTTCTTTAATTAGCAATGGGTGAACTTCAAAAGGTTGAGCAACTCATTTCTCTTTGAATGCTCAGCCAAAGCTTATGTAAAAGTTTATCTTGGATCTGCAGTTTTATGCTAGAAAACTCAGATTATACTGTAAAATTTCTATGTTTTCTGTATTTTGCCTGTTGCACATTCAAAAAGTTGATGATAAATAGGTCAGAACACTGTATATATTTGAAACCTTCCATGTATACTGTGGCCCAGCTCTCCTCTCTTCTCCTGTGGGCTTTCCAAGGATGCTCTGATGTCCACAGGTAGTCTGTTTACATCCCTGTACTGTTGCTTTTGCCCTGGTGAAGACATGAATTTGACCCAGGAAAAGTCATTGGCATGCTGTTAGTGCTGTCCTTTGGAGTACTAGAAGGACAAAGAAAATAGCAATTTAAAATGGTTGGTATTTCAACCAGATTGGAAACATATTTCAACTGAAGAAAAAAAAGCTCTGTGCTGTATTTTGGGTGGGTTTGAATTCTGTCACAAACAGTCTCTGTTGCAAGAGTTTGATATAGAAGACAGCACTGCATACTCTAAAATGTAAGAGGAGATGCGTAAGAGTCATTACTAGTGTCTCCCTTAACAAACCTTAGAAGGCTATAGAAAGAACATACAGAACAGTTGGGATTTTAGGTAGAAGATATGAGTTTGAGTTTGTTACAGAATTCTATCTCAAAAAGGCAAAAATATCTTTTGTTGCGTGATCTAATTAATGTAGAACTAGCCCTAATACACTTTTTACCCATTTTCTTTATTATACTTGTTTGTAACTCTGTGTTGAAATATTGGCCCTAATCATCGAGTCATCTCTCTACAGGCAAATCAGTTCAGTAACTTTTTATTAAAACGCCATCTTTGTGACATGAATGATGAAGAATTAAGGCATTTAAGAGCTAAATCAAAAGAAGGACAAAGACAAACTGATTTTCAGTGTGCTACTACACTGCAATTTTTTTTTCTTTTTAAAATTCATTGTTTTGAAGGAATTAAATACAGTAGCTGCATTGTTTATTAAATAAAGCACACATAGGTTTTGATTTGGCCTCCTCTTTCTTTCTTTCTTTTTTTTTTTCCTGTGACCTTTTTGTATTTGTCATGCCATTAGCATTTGTAGGTTGGCATAGCAACTCTCTTATTTCTGCACTCTCCTCCTCCTGCTTTTTCTTACCCCTGTAGCAAACATATCTCCAGTTGGTAAATCCTGTCTGGAACACTGATGCACATCAGTTTTAATGTGTATATTAGATATTAGGATATATTTTTTTGCTTGGAAAGGAGAATCCTACAAATGGGTGGATTAAAAACAGAGGTTCTCAAAAGGAAAACAAAATAAGCATTGTGGATGAAAGGAATGTGTTTTAGAAAGCAAGCCAGTATTCTTTGAAATACAAGCATTTAAAGATAGCTATATTAGAATACAGAAGATCAATTATTTCTCAGTGTGAGATTGCTTAGATCTTGGGACTTTACGTACCTTTGGAGTTTATTAATTCTTTTTCAGGGTGATGAATTTATGTTGTTTTTAATAATTCTTTACCAGAAGTTACTCAATTATTAACAGATTACATTGAATAATTTTAAAGTGATTTCTTGGCATAGTAATATGCATATTGCAATCTGTCTTGGTATTGACATGCACTTAAGCATTAGGAGTAGAAAATCCCACTCTGATGTAATTAAGGAGCCAAGATCATGTCAATCTCAGTATCTCTTGCAGGCTATAGAAACCATTGCTTCTAGAAGGCATTTTGAAGATTAGTTTTGTGCTTTCCACTGTTTGCACAAACAAGTTTTACATCTTTCATTATCTATAAGATTTAATCTGAATACATTATTATTGGATACAAATGATGTTGTTTTATACCCTGTATTCCTTAAGCTGCAGGTGGAATGAGAAGAGTCGATGATAAGCACAGAATTTCTCATTAGAATCCTATGCATGTAATTGAATTCCAATTCCTGTAATAATTTCTTTGAACCTTGGTATGAATGTAGTTTTTTCTTTTTCCCTTCTTTATCTTTTTTCCCCTGCAGTTAAGTAACTGTGCCATATCCTGTATGTCTTTAACAATGTTCCTCTTCTTAGAACCATTCAACTGCCATCATTGAATTTAACTGCTGGTTTCCTTTTCGTTCTTGTTAAACCCTGGAATCCAGAAATTATTTTTCTTTATTCCACTTTTTCTAGGACTTCCCTATGTCTATCCAATTTATTTTTCTCTTTCTCCCTCTTTTGAGCCCAGGGAGTGGCTACCTTGTGTCTTTCTTTCCTCCTGCTTATCCCCTCCACAATTATCCACAGCATGCAATTTGTATTAGATAGCTGGTTTGCACAATGCCTTCAAAACCTAGAAAAGCTTATATAAAATCCTTGGGCAGTTTTGTTACAGTAAATTTATAGGTATTGCTACTCTACACCTGAGCAATTGAAACTTAAGCTGACTGTATAGCATTATAGTATATTATCGCTGAATCAGCATTATACTGAATCTCTTCTCAGGTGTATGGTGTTTCAACTTTGGAAGTGGGGTGGAGTGACATCCTAGAACTATTTCTGGTGAAAGCTTTCAGATGAATTGCCAATATCTCGTGGAATTAAACTACTTTTCTCCACGTTAGCCTCTATCATAACCACAGTTACATGCTGTAGTACTGCTAAGAATGCATGGACGATGGCATACTATATCAGGCAGCTAAAGACTAACCTTTGTGAGTGACAATCAAGGTTAACAAAACTACGGTGTGATTATAAGTGTCTTTTCTAGACTTTCCCCCTTGACAGAACAATGTTCTCCTCCTGATGTGCTATCCAAAGAAACCTGATTGATTGAGGTTTCTTCACTCTTACATCAGTTCCTACCCCTTCACCTCCCAATTTATTTCTCTCTTTCTGTGTAAAATTGTTGTGTTGCTGAGTGCATTGTCTAGGTATTTTTATAGGCTTTTCTGTTTTCCTCCACCACTTCAACAACTAAATTATAAAGACTTACAACTTTAGAGAACATACAGGGTTGCCTACTGATGTTCATTATTGTCAGAGACAGGCTGCTTACCTTAATCACGCAATGTTCTAATTCAGGATGGCAGATTTCATGAATAAATGAAGACAAAAAATCTTATCTTGCCATGACAGCTGTGCTTTGAAAGGGTTTCGTGATACTGAGAATAGAACTTAACTGACAAGTCCATTTCCCATCAGTATTAATTATTTTGTTTACAGATTCTTCTCCATTGAGACTTTGATTTTGTCATTATGAATGTTGATGTGAGAAGGAATATGGTAAATATAATGCCAGGCATATACAGGTGTTAAAAGTATGGGACAGCAGAGAAGTCATCACCTATGATACTGTTGTTGTCCCTTTCCCATAGCAGTTTACACAAACAGAAGGACTCTTTGAGTGCCTGTAATTCACATGAAAATGTTTTATTTGGAGACAACCTAAACATTCATAGCAATCTATTGATGGGCTTTTCTTCAACCTTGTAGGTGCCACATAAAGAATAGTTATGCATATATTCTAATACCTTACTTTTAAAACAAAATGTGTGATGTTTCCTTCCTTATCATGCCATGTTGTCTCTTATGTCATCAGTGCACAGCTCGCTCGAAGATTATACTCTGAATTTTGAGAAAAACTTCCTACTCACATTACCAAATATGTGCTCTGATACTCAGTGAGACATATTGTTTAAACGAGCACGTTTTGTCACTTATTTGTCATACTTGCCTGTTATTTTTTTAATAATATAAGTATTCATATTGAGCAAATCTCATTCTCTATCTTAATTGAGACAGAAGGAGATTTTACCTTTCTAGGAGTGGAAAATGGTATGCTGGCTAATCATGAAGAAGCTGCAGTTGCCTGTTTTATAGATCAGATCTTTGCTGAGTATAAATAAATGTAGCTTGCATTATATACATGCTGGAAAAATAGGAGCTCCAAAACAGTGCCTTATGAATTGGATAAAATTATCAATAAAGTGCTTTCTGGTCTTGAAAACAATATACTGAAAAATGGCAACTGCCTAGGGAAGAATGGCCATGAGACTTTCAAAGGAGCTGTACCATTTAAGTGTATTTTATTTATTCACAAAAGCATTGTGCTAGACTTTTTATTTGAAGCTCTTCTGCTGGCTGTAATGGCAGCAGAATGGACTAGCACCATGCTCCCTGTTTAAAGTCTGTGTGGGGATGAGAGTGTGCATGACAGGTTGATGAGAACAATATGGTGAAGAATGAAGCTGAAGAATTGAGGGTAGGAGGTGGGAATTAGAGGGATTTCCCCACCAGACCCACAATAATTTCAGTTGACTAAACAGGCCTAGGAAATAAGTTTCATATTTTGCTGTAAATGGAAATTTACAGCCCAGATGAAATAGTTTTTAGTACAGAACCTTTTATCTGACTAGCTCTTAAGCACTGCTGTTTATCTTTTATTGCTGACCTACAGCAATAGGAGGGGAAAAATATTCCCCAACTATGCATATAAAATAGTGGGTTTCTGATTTACTAACCCATATTCCCTTTCTCACTGTCCAAATAAAGAGGGATCATATGGACAGTCTTTTTGGTGCTATTAAGGCTAGCAACAGTGGTTCCTTTTTGGGGCACAAAGAACACTGCTAGGTATCTCAGATGTCCTGAGGCTGCTGTTGTCAAATCCTAGCTCTGTTGTTTGAAAACAGGACAAGCTGTTGGAAATACTGCACACAATGATTGCACACAATGAAGTTATGATGGCTGCCTCAAGTTAATGAAATTTATAAAATTGACACTTATAAAACAAAGGCAACAAGAGCTAGGAAGAATGCGGGGAGGAGAAAGAAGGGAAGGGGGGTGCCATCAATGACCTGTGCTGCCTGTATTGTTACAGTTGGATCTGTGCTGAAGATTTAGCTGAAGTCTTGATCTTTCTGTAAAAGCACAAGAGGTACAGGCTCCAGAGGATACCATTTTGTTAGCCAGTCCTTAAATTTGTTATTTCTAATCTACCTTTGTTCACCATCCTGATTGGCCAGAGATTTCTTGAGGACTTTGGAAGGTATAAAGACAATAAAGATTCCCTGCTTAGGTTGTTTTTCTAGCTAGCAGGTTTGGGCCATTATTTTTCTATTACTTTCTCCTTTTGTCAGTTCCGATCTTATGACAGTTGTACAGTTTTCTGAAGAATGTCTTGTCTGAAATGCTTTATTATTCTACCTCACATTTATAAACCACATTGTAATAGGCTGTATTAAAGGTTTACATGCCCTAGGAGAAATCAAGCTGCACTAATTTGTCTAGCTGCAAAATATGGACACTTAAATAGAGAAGGGAATGACCTGTGTCTGGGTATCTAGTGCTATTTTAGATCTCTTAACCTCCAGTTGCTGTGAAAACAAAAGCAGGAGTCACCACAGACCTTATCATATACTTGCCAGCCCATCATGGATGTCACAGATACCATGGGGTATATAGACAGCCATGTTTAGAGATCTGAATTGCTCCCAGGAGATCAGACTGTCTTGCAGTAGCCAGAAGTATAAAGATAGGAAGAGAATTGTTCTGCCATCAATGTGATGAAATGGGTATCTTGCAAGAGTGGCCGCAGAGATTTTCTAATTTTATTTTCACTATCCTTTTGCTACCACAACCTGGCAGGTTCTTCCCTGCCTATGTTCTAGCCATAAAAAAAGCAGTTTCTTCCTAGCGTTGATGAAAGAGAATTAAATGAATCATTCTGTATCTTTCAGCATAACAAAGATGGTTGCTGACTTGTTATCACTAACAGGCATGGGAGTACGTTGCTAAGTTGGTATTGACTGTATTTGGAGCTGAGTATGTTGCTTAGAAAGTGTACTTATAGTTGTATATATAGACTCTTGCTCATTGGTAACAGCATAAACACATAGATCCCTTGTAGTGGGCAAATGCTCAGGAATTTAAACAACTTTACAAGGATTTAAGCGCATTTGAACTAGCAAGAGGCAAGACATTTTTACTTATTCCAACCTTCTGAGTAATACCTTTTCAAGATAATAGGAAGAGTTGATGGTTAACAATTCAGTGTATTTCACATTTTCTCCCGAGAGCTGACCTCTTGGAGTGAAAAATGACAAAAGAGACTGAAAGTTTTTTAAAGTAGAAAGCCTTATTTCACTAACATGAGTTTCTCCTTGCAGGTCAGTTGTGTTGGGAAATATTCATCATTGAAGCAATTACACCTGTAATGAAATGTCACATTTTAGTAGTTAATCTTTTATGCGCTGAATGGTTCCTCCAACTATGTTTTCTGGGCTGGACAGGGAGTACCTTATTCCTATCTTGCATTGCTATAATGTTAAGCAATTAGTGGGATGCTGGAAAACAGTTATACATCAAAATATCAGTGTTGCCAGAAGACATAACAATATTGAAACCAACATAATGTTATATAAAGATCTTTGCAGTAGAAAGAAGGATCTGATCATTACACCTAGGGCTTGATTCTGCACCCATTCAGTGACAAAAGCTGGGTGCAGAGTGATTTTACTCTGCATGGGTGGAATTTGCACAAGTCACTTGCTGATGAACAATCTGCCATCAGTAAACACCTGTGAAACTTGGTAAAAGCCAGACTGGAATGCGGTGAAGGAGGAAAGCGGTATTGATACAGAAATAAACAGGGTGATGATCTCATCTGAAGGTGAATTACTTGAGCTGTGTTAAACTATAGCTTCAACTGTCACATTTCTGACTCGAGAAATAGGAATTTTGGCTTCTCTAACTTTTAAATGTAATTTTGCAGTTTGCAGCAAGTGTAGCCATACCGTGTAGTGTTGGTGATATGCACAGTCTTCCCTTCTAGTGAGAAAGTGACTGTGACTGAACAGCCCACGTCACCTTGGCCTACTGTAATCAAACCCCAATGGGCCATCGCCCAGCGTCTGGCCAGTCTGCGATCAGCGATGGACATCAGGGGGCAGGGAGCTCCTGTGCTCACAGGAAACAGTAGTAACCTGAAATAGCCACCTCTGTATTGTTGCATGACCACCAAATACTCCCTTGCAATAACATAGACATACTGTTTGGTGACTTTTATTATGCTGCTGTAGCTCACTAGTAGCCATATGCTTCATTTAATCCATTTTAAAATCTATTAAACTGCGCATAGAACACGCGTTCATTCTGCACTTGGGGCCTGATCCAAAGCATATTAAATACGTTTGAAAGATCCAGGCTACTTCAATGACTTTTGGCTCAGGCCCTCTATTCCTCAATGCTGTTGCTTTTTTTTTTTTTTTGCCTTTTGTTCATGGGCTTGAAGGGTTTTTTCTTTCTTTTATAAATAGCTGCATTTAAAATAAAAGCAAGGAGTTGCACAGAGACAACCTGCATCTCTCTCTATGTATACGTTAAATGCAGCTGTTGTCACATGTATAGTATTGTAATTGAAAAACAGTGGCAGTCTTCTGCACTCATACTGTAGATGATAGAATTTCTTACGTAGAAAATATTACAGATCTAGGTGAGAATTGTCATTTTGTGGAAAAACAGCCACAGAGAAAGCAGATGGTGTAGCTAAGTGAATAAACTGATACTTTTCTTGAACTGGAATGCAAATGTGTGCTTAATAGGTCTCCACTTTATAGCCAGACGTTATCCTGTCCCCAGCTACTCCTGAGAACTTTATTGGAAAGGAGACTACGGGGATTTATTTACAGCCACCATAAGCATGTTAAAATAGTAGCAGGAGAGATAGTACTAGATTTCAAAAGTAGGATTAATTTGAAGAGAACTGCAAAGCATTTTTGACATCTTGGAACCTACAGAGTATCCTGCATGTTTGGAAGGCTTTGTCAAAGAAAAAGCCTCCCACAGTTGCTTTAGAGGCTTTAAAGACTTAATTTTGACTTCAAATTGCCTATTTGCAGTATTATCCTCCCACACTGGGTCGTCATGTTTTGTATGTTAAAATACAGAATTTAAAACGAAAAGCATGCTTTTAGAGCAGCTGTGGGGAAAGGCAAAACAATGGGCAGAAAAGTTCACAGGCCTTTGGTGCTGTTGATTTTCCCGAGCCCTGACAGTTGACCGAGCAGTTTAGCAGTTTAGCATGCAAAGTCAATTTTGGTAAAGAGAAAGAAAGAGGATACAGACAGTTTGCATTTGAGAAATGAATCTGCCTGGAATTGTGCATAGCATCTAGTCTCCATAGAAGGAAGTGTTAGGTATAAGGGGGTGGAACAGGATTGGCACGTTCTCAGTATTACAAACTGTGCTTGGAAGTATCAGTAGAATAGAAAGAAAAAAGGTGGGAAAACCTGCTGTGGACAGTGGTTTAAATATGTCACATTACGTACTATATATGCATATTCACCTCACGGCAAATTATACTGTAGTAATAGCGCTAGCTACTGAACTACAGATCGCTTCAAAGCATGCATTTACTGAATTAATTTGAACTCAAATTATCTGGCAAAGTAGAGCACAATTTCAATATGTCATACAGTTGGTAATTTGGATTAATATCTGATAGAATTTTTAAGGAAAAAAAAATATTATTTTGTCTTTTCAGATGTAATTGTGTGGAACCAGAACATCCTAGCAATAAAACCTTACGATACTGGCAAGACTACAATATATCTGCATCTGATGTGCCCTGGGGGAACCTAACTGTGTCAGTAAGTGGAAAACTGGAACTTAAAGGCATAAGCAGAAATTATTTTGTGTCTCCTACTACAGCAAATATATTGGGAAAATGCTGTGTTTTTTCTGCTCGTATTTGGTCAAATGAAGCATAACATAACAAAGATTAATGTAGACTTTGTAGCATTTTTCTGGTTTTGTAAGCATTTTGCAGCTTTTGGTAGTACACATTAAAGCACGTATGTGCATTTTGTGCCCTGCTTTGGAAACTTGACACACCAGCACAAGAGTTTGACTGAGATTAAGTCTAAACATGTCAAATGACAACGGGTTTGTCCTAAATTCTGCCAAAAGTTCTCATGTGTAGAAAGACTCTAGAAGTATTTATTTCCCCAAAAACATTCTTACAGCTGTTCAGACTATAGGAGGGAGGAGAAATTTTGTAACACTTCAGTTCAGTGACCAAATTTCTCAGTCACGTAGGCCTTTAGTTACAGATGTCGTAGCTGTGTAATTTTTTTTCTCGGGCGGGAGGAGGGAATGAGGTCCAAACAGTTTGGGTAGCTTGCATGGATATGTAAATTGTTTCTAAATGGTACACTTTTCTAAGTTTTAAGGAATTTACTTCAGCTTTGCCTTAAAGAAGGCAACATTTACAACTTGAATAAAATGTTTATTGAGATCAGGCCACCACTTTTTCTCACAAATGGATCATTTTATTACACAGTCAAAATGAGTTGAGTGCAAAAGACACCAAACTGAAAGATTCTCTCAAAAATATAACAGAATTAACCCCATCATAGGCATAACTAAATGAAATGCTTAAAATCCAATCTGCTGGACCATCTTTAGCAGATATGCAGCAGAACTGGTGTCCTCCTATTTTGAGTTAAGCAAGAGCTGCCTTCCATGGCTGCTCTATCTCGATAGCGAGGACTGCTCCTCAACTCTGTTGGTGTGGCAACAGCAGAGAGAAAGTTGAGAACTGCTGGCCTGAGGGATTCCAGCGATCCAGAATGAATATTCTCAAAATTGCAGCACACACTGAGAGCATCTGTGCAGGGGCAGACTCCTCCTCTCACTTTCTCAGATCTCTGACAGTGTTTTTCAGAGTACATTTGCAGCTGAGGAGATTTAAAATAACAGATTTTGTTTTAACTATAAATGTAAAAGACCGGCTGCATTATATAAACCCCTTTAAAACTTCTGTAAAAGCTTATTACCAAAACTTGAGTTTACATGGGTAGCAGTGTAACTGACTGACTTTTCCCATGAGTCCCTATAGTTGTCATATTTTTTCATACTTTCATGTATTGATTCCTTGCAAGCATCATCAGGAAACTTGTTTTCCTGTTCTAGAGAATTGCAATAAAAGATTAGACCTAGTTGTCTATAAATATTGGGTGAGTCTTACTCCACCATGTTTTTTTACTGCTCATTTCTTCCTGTTGTTTCTTATGTATTATTTAAAAGTTTCAAGTTTCTGAGGATCTAAATTGGCACACTCTCTTAAAAACGACAGTAGAATGAACAATTTTTTTTTTGTTATCTAGGACAAAATGAGTATGAGCAAAATGTTTATGCTGATGGTGGCAAATTGCTTTTCAGTAGGTATATGATGAAATTCATCCCTGTGCAGTGCCAACATCAAGGTCTAGGTTTTC
>VXBJ01005165.1:826425-880906 GCA_013400055.1 Nycticryphes semicollaris
AGGTACCAGTTCCTGACCACTCTTTCAGTAAAGTAATTCTTCCTAATAGGTTTTCCACATGATGTCCCAGAATCTTGAGATTTTCTTCTGAATTTCCTGAAAAAAAATTTTCTCTACCTGAAACCTTCCTTTCATCAGTCAGAAATGCATCATTTTAATCCCAGTATAAAAGGTTTTGCACTCCTTTGTCTAAAAAAAAAAAAGCAGCAACTGTGACTTTTTCAAGCCAGCCTTTGTTCAAAGCCAAAGTTTCTCATAACATGTCAAGCCCACAGTATTGTGATGTGAGTCTGATGAGCCAATGACCCAGTTCATTTGATACTGAAAGATACTGATCTGGCAGGATATTGCTGCCTGAATCTCTGATTCTTGGTGCTGCATTTCTTTTTGCTTAATAAGTGTGGAGGGATTTGGGAAGGAGAAAGAAAGGATTGCAAGTCCAGAGTTTGTAGCTCAAATTTTGAGAGCTACTCTTTATTTCTCTGCGTGTTACCTTGAAACAAGTATGATGAAAAAAGGATGATACTGGAGAAATACTAGACAAGTTTTCTACTGAATTTGCATATTTAATCATATGGCCTATTGGGTAGAATTAATGTTACAGATTTGGGGGTTTGATGCATTTTTATCAGAGTGCCTTTTAAAGAAAAGATAATTTGTGGAATGTGCTGCCCCCACGTGGTATTAAATGTATTGGTCTCCTTTTAGGCTAATATGGTACATTCCAGGTAGCTTTTCATTTAATTGCTTGGCCTGTGAAGTTAAAACAAAAAAATAAGTTATTGAGAATGCACTACATGCAGCCTTTCTCTTGGTAACTTTTGAAATTCACTTTCCTCTCTTGAAAGGAATTAGGAAGTGCAAATCTTGTATACCAAAAAAAAAAAAAAAAAAAAAAAAAAGTGTACCTGTTCAGTTGGAAACAAATCTGGTTTTATATTAATGACTTTATCATAAGTCTTAGTGACTTGATCATTTAACACTGGTTAAAAAAGAGGTCATTTTCAGGGTTTCAGAGTTTTCCGTGCAGACTAGATAGAAACATTAGCAGGTTTAATTTTTAAAAGAATAAATACCTAAAAATGATTCTACTATTTTTAGGAATACAATCTGCTTGCAATTTAGGAAAGTAATTGGAAAGAAAATATCAGTGTAAGCATGGATATTTTTCGGAACAATACTACTTTGCTCTCCCTGACAGGAATGTAAAAAGTTTCACGGAGAGTTTGTTGGACGAGCCTGTGGTCATCATGGCCCTTATGTTCCAGATGTCCTCTTCTGGTCTGTCATCTTATTCTTTTCTACAGTAACGCTGTCATCCACACTGAAGCAGTTCAAAACTAGCCGATACTTCCCTACAAAGGTGTGTGCTGTTTTTTAAATTCAAAAGTTGTCATTAGTCATGTGTAAGCATGAATTCTGTCTGCATTGCATATTCAATTAAGTTTTGCTGTAGTGGACACTGCGTCATTTCTCTGTTAGAAAATTGCATCAGAATAAGCATGGTTTAGCTGTAAGCACAAAATGGCTTAAAACAGTGAAGAAAAATAAACCCTAAATCACACATGAATATTTTAGTTAAAATTATCATTTCTCTCAATTATCATAGGTACGATCTGTTGTCAGCGACTTTGCTGTCTTTCTCACTATTTTGTCCATGGTTTTAATTGACTATGCCATTGGGATTCCATCACCAAAACTTCAGGTTCCAAATGCTTTTAAGGTAATTTGTTGATAAATTGCACTGCCTTATTATTTTGACACATCAGTGTGTTATAGCAGATTTATTATATTTTTTATCATTAGGGAGTAGTGATCCTAGTCTGAATTTTTTGTATTCGCTCAGGTACTATGCAACCTTATTAGTGGTCTATAAGTGAGCCTCTCCTGTCAGGCCCCATCATGCTTCCCAGTGTCTTCTGTGTGAGGATCAGCCTGGCTCAAATTACCCAAATCCTACACTACTGTAATGTTCTGGATTTCCTTCCAAATTCTGGGCTCATTGTATCAAATACAATCAAGTCTATAATAATCAAGATGATTTTATCATATGTAGTTTCTCTTTTTGGGATCATAGAAAATTTAGCATTTTCCTGTGCTCTTACATAGACTGACTTTAAAGGAAATAATAGTTTAATAATGTTTCTATATGTAGTCTTGTGAAGTTGAAATGTAAGTAATCCTTAGAGTTCTGACTGGTGCATAACTTTGTTTTTATAGCCCACCAGAGATGATCGTGGCTGGTTTATTACTCCTTTGGGGCCTAATCCTTGGTGGACAGTGATAGCTGCTATAATTCCAGCCCTGCTTTGCACTATCCTTATCTTTATGGACCAGCAGATCACAGCTGTCATTATCAATAGAAAAGAACACAAACTAAAGGTATTCAGTCAAATAGTTAACATTTTCACTATTGTTTTCTGCTTCAGATTATGTAATGTACCTTGATCTACTTGGGTATGGTAGTTTATTATATGTTACGTGGCAACGCTTTAAATTGTTATGCTTTTTCTCTGTTGGTTTGTGCAGTACCTGTGCCCTGGCTCAGTGGTTACAGCCTTACAGAAGTCTTTATGAATGTAATTTACAACAGAGATTTTGAATCAAGAAAATACTGTCCTCTATGCTTTATTAGAAGTATGATGCCCATTTGCCTAAAAAAATGTGGGAGTGAATAATTTTCTAAAGTACCATAATATCAATTGC
The DNA here is from genome assembly GCA_013400055.1 of Nycticryphes semicollaris. Taxonomy (NCBI): domain Eukaryota; kingdom Metazoa; phylum Chordata; class Aves; order Charadriiformes; family Rostratulidae; genus Nycticryphes; species Nycticryphes semicollaris. Next base: position 829,132 of record VXBJ01005165.1, read on the forward strand.
CTCTTCAGGTATTGCCAGTGTTGTTCTACTGGATTGGCTTTTGAAAAGCTATTCAGGGGATATTTTGTAATACAAGATTATTTTTCCCCCCTCTTCATCCTTCTCTGTTGTTCTACCCATCCTTTTTTTTTTTTTTTAATGCCCTTCCTATCTTAAGAAGGGAGAAGAATAAAACTGAGCTTTAGAGGCACAATGGGTTCTTAAAACAACATAGGACAACTTCCTGCTCTGTTCTCTAACACTTTAGTTGCCTACAGATGGAGAGAGAAAAAGGGACATCACCCCTCTGAAAAACTGTTGGGCAAAATCTAGCAGCAGGTTTCTGTACATGTATATGCAGTGAGCTTAGGCTTTTTTTGACATGCTTTTAATAAGCAGCAATCCAATCTCAAGTTGCTTTAGCAAATGCATTTGCAACCTTCACTTTGCACTGCCTCTTCTTGGATGATTGTGACATTTGATATGTTCTTTTTTTGCCCTCTTTGTCAGCCTGGCTCTTCATGTCAATCCATAGCATTGCATGTGGTTAACTTGACAGATGTAGGAATTTGCTGCCAAGCTTTGGAATGTGTTTTTTCAGCACTGGCATCTGGGAGTCAGATGGTCCTCCTGGCTGCCCCCTTGTCTTGCTGCGTTTTAGTTTTGCTGGGGTCTGGTGTAGCATCACCTGTTGCTATGCTTCCTTTTCTTCCCATATGTCAGGTTCCTCAGATCATGTATGAATGTGAGGAAATGCTTTCGGATTCTGTATGCATTAGCAGATACATTCCTCATAAATGTGTCAGAAGGTAAAAAAAGGTGTCTCTGTTAGGATTTAGAATTAAACTCTTTATTTGAGTGCATTGTGCATGTAACTAATATCTGTGTTTGACACATCACTGAATTTGTCAGGATGTGTCTTGGAAATAATACTCATAAGCACTTTTGGGGAGTGAGGGACAGTTGCTAGAGTTGATTCTTTTAATTTTCCTTACTTTATATGAATTCCCCTTTTTAAATAATGTAAGCAAATAAGATGGCATTTTCATTTCGGTATGTGGCTTACATTTTCATAAACCCAGACGCTTCCCATTTTAGAAGTAAAAGTTGTCTTCAGAAAGAAATGATTTGTTTGCTTCCAACTCGTTTTCCCCTCTTTTTTTATACTTCCCATAGCAAATTCTGAATAGTGCACATTTCAGCTTTTGGCAGTCTCTGTAGCAAACCCTTCCAAGTTTAGTTTAGTTACTTTTTTTATGTCAAAAGGCATTTGCATGGGTTTACAGGCAAAATTATGGTTCAACATATTCACATTGTTTGCCTGAACATCACCGTTTCATCAGACCATGACACTGGATTTGTTGCTGTATTGCAAAATTTTGTGGAGATAACTAACCTACCTGACATTTTCAAGGAAAGCAGCTTGAGCTCCTGCTTGTAGCTGCAGGGTGATCCTGGATACTTACTAAAACTGAAGAGAAATATCCCTTTCAGCTCTGATAACAGATATCTATACAACCAATCTTGATGCAGATCATTGGTCATTTTCAAGTGCAGGTTGTATTTGCAGGTTTTTACATGTATTTAAGATTTGACCAAAGAGTTTTATCTACTGCTACGAAAGTAAAGCAACATCCTCCTGTTGGTAAATTTATGGAGTATTTGACTACTGCAGAGATGATCCAAATCCAAAGGTTTTGTAGTGACTTGTCATATGAATGTTTATGATACTACCTTTTAGTATTGTATAGGGAAACCAGTAAAACAGTACCTGATGATGAATGTTATTTTATAGTTTAACTTAATGTAGAGCTTAATTATAATTAATTTATCTTAATTTCTAGCTATCTGTTCGTAGATAAGATGAAAGAATGTTAGTGAAAATTACTACCATGTGCTTATCATCTATAAAAACTTTAAAAGAATCAGAATTTTTAAGAATTTTTGTGTGGGAAAGAAAAAAAAAAAACCTTTTTTTCTGCCCCTTCTGTAAGGGTGGATGGGGGGTGTATTAAAATTAGTTCAGTGGAAAGTTGACAATGTAGCTGCTTGTTCTGCTTACAGTTATCCAGTGAAGAGATTTAGTTAAAACAGAAAAGGTATGTATTTTCCATTATCTTGCTAGCATCTCTTTTATAAGCAGGAAAGGCATTTGGTGCCCATTGTAAAGTGGATTTATGGTATGTACATAACTGGGATGAGTCTCATAACAGTAAGCATTTCTTGCAAAGTAGTAGGAATTCCCCTTTGATAACCAGTTTGCCATCACTACTGACCCAACCTGGATAACACATAGAAGAAAGCTATTTTTTCCTACAAGTCACAAATTTTTTTAGTAATATCTAGCTGTTCATTAGGAATGCCTGCGAGGAGTGTTCTCCTTAATTCAGATGTCATTTTATATCTTCTTGCTGTCATTACTGTTTTTAACAGAAAGGATGTGGATATCATCTCGACCTGCTCATGGTGGCAGTCATGCTTGGAGTGTGCTCAATTATGGGATTGCCATGGTTTGTTGCAGCCACTGTCCTCTCCATTTCCCATGTGAATAGCTTAAAACTGGAATCAGAGTGCTCCGCTCCAGGGGAGCAGCCAAAATTTCTTGGAATCCGGGAACAACGAGTCACAGGGCTCATGATTTTTGTCCTTATGGGCTCATCTGTGTTTTTGACAAGTATCCTGAAGGTAATTTGGGGCAGTAAAGAAAAGCTAAAGAACTCTGCACTCCACTGAACATTTCATGCTTGTTACTGCATTATTTACTGAGTGGCTTTTCCAGGCACAGTACTAACTTGCATAACATTACACAGTGGTAATCTAAAGTGGAATTCTAATTTTGCATAATAAACAGCTAAGGACATCGAACATTTTAAAAAGAAAAACCTTGTAATAAAAATCTGGCCTGACTGAAGTTAAAGGGAGCTCTGCCATTGACCGTGGTATATGAAGATTCACCCTCGGTCTATCCTTTGGGCTGATGGCAAATTATCACAAAACAGTCTTGCTAAATTATACCAATAAGTACATTTATTTAGAAAATTTAAAAGCATTTTGTGATTTCTGGATAATTTAAAAATATTTTCACGTTTGCAAGAGAAGTTCTGTGGTTTCAAGAATCTGGCCTCTGTGAAACAAGTGAGAGTTTTGCCACTGGCTTCAGTAAGACCAGTGGCAATTTAGACTTACATGTTGTCACAGTGAATGCAATAAGCCCTTACAACTTGTATTTCCCAGCAATATTTTGTTATATGTATCATAAAACCTTCACTTTGAAAACACACTGAAAATACACAGAATGTTCCTTTTGTGTACTTAGTATTTAAAACAGATACTTACCTATGGAATATCTTATCTATCCACTGTATATTGAAAGCCTGAACGTTTAAAATAGCCTCTTAAAAATAATTCCATAAAAGTCATTCAACCATTTTTCAGTGCTTACAGCACAGAACATTTCTTTTAGCTTTATGAAGTATTTTGTGTGTCTTGAAAATTTTTCTGAGGATTATAGCTTTACTATTCAGATGCTCTTCTAAGCAGTCTTTTAAGTAAAGAATTTAAGTATGTAACGAACACTTTCATTTTTCACATAGTTTTGGTTTTTTTATTAATAGTGAATAAAGTATATTGTAATAACTGGCCGTGAGAGGAAAATAAAACTATAGAGCCAGATTCTTCTTTTGCTTTATACTCTGAGAAACATTATTAATTTGTAATTTAGTGACTCTGAATTTACAACTTGTCTGATTAATGCAGGCATATGGCACTTTGAATTTCAACTGTTTAGAATGTCTTTCAGAAGCATTTAAAATTGTGAAGTGGTATTTAATATGCTCTTCCCTTTCTCTGCTTGTTTGTGCAGTTTATTCCTATGCCAGTGCTTTATGGAGTATTTCTTTACATGGGTGCTTCATCTCTAAAGGGAATTCAGGTAAAATGGATTTATGAAGAGAGTGTTACTGAAGCTTTTTAGAAAATGTATGGGTATTCTCATTATATTATTTTATTATCTTTTCTGTATAATCATAAAGGAATATTGCCAACCTTAAATTCTTGAAAGTGGCTCACTTAAAAAGGAAAATGGATTCTCTCTAAATAGAGTATCCTCTTCAGTTAACGGGCTCCAATTTTTTATTTTTAGGTGCCAATTTTTCAGTTCTCCCTTGTTATCAAAAGAATGTTGACTGAGCCTAAAAACTGAGTAACAGCTATCAGGAGCTCTTCTCTCTCCCCTGCCTCCCTGTTCATTTGCTTGCCTGCTGCCTTTTCAGCTTCCAAGTTAGTGCCTTTGTAGTGATACGTGTGATCTTGAACTTTGCCCGTATGAGGCTGTTGGCTAACTTGCCCCAAAACTAACATAGGTGGGATTTTGCAGGTACTTCCTGTGCAGGGAATTTTTTTCCCAGGCAGGGAAGTGGAACTGTTGCAAGTCCCATGCTACTTCATTTCTGGCCTCAGGGATGAAGGGCAAGTCTAGTGGAAGGGCAGCATTCCTGCAGTTGCCTTAAGTAGGAGCCCCTGGCACTCCAGCATCAGGTCAAGGTTGGCAATGGTACCCTATGTACCATTTCTCCTGGGTGACTGTGATGTTAAATGGCATGGTGTCAAATCTTCTAGCCCATCTGACACAAACACTCAATTTTTCAAGTGTGCCTTTGTTTGTTATTGAAAGTTGAGGTATTGATACATGTTCCAAGAAAACTGAGAAAGAATAATTGCATGATGAGAACATGATTTATACTGTGCAAAAGGTTGTCAAATACAAAAAGCAAAGAAGATGCCTGATTGTTTTCTTTCATTATATTTAAATTTTTGATTGAAAGGTAAAAATGTCTTGCTTTTTTTTTTTAACCTCTCTATTATTTATAGGCAAAATTGGCAACATCTCTCAGTTTTTGACTAGTATTTTCTATTTAGAGATTATTCTTTTATAACTTTGCTTAGCTCTTATCGTTTGGTTTGGTATTCTAAGAAGTTTAGTTTGCCTTTTACTGAGGTTTAGATAATTTCAGCTTAATATGGTTCAGCTTTTTCTCAGAACAAGGGTATGAGAAAGTATGCTACGGAAGAGTGTTTTTAAGGCATGCTAAAATCTGGCTATCTTTACTTGGAAAGGGGATAGCATCCCCCTTCCTCTCTCCCTCCCCCAAGCTGGGACAAGGAATTGAGATTTGGTAAGATGGCTTTTGTGGGAGGATGTGCTTTTTGCTGTTTCTGTAAAAAAGAAATCTTGCTCAAATCTGGCCAAATTATAAGCCTTTAAAAAATGCAGTTTGCACATGCTCAATAGAAATTCCTGAAGCTTGAAACTCTGAAGACTGCATGAATATAGATAGCATGGCTCATCCATGCAGGGAGAAATGGTGCATCACCATCATCACAGTGCTATAGCAGCTGACACAAAGTCTCAGGTCAGTATGGAGACAAATAAGTCTTAAAAAATGAACCTCTCTTGTACATTCCTATTGACATTCATATTTTTGCTGATTTTGTGAAGGAAGTGCAAGAGGGAAAAGAAAACAGCCTGGGATAAAATATCTGGTGAAGTAAGCTGGGGGAAAAAAAAGGAAATAACAGACTGAAGAGATGCCCTGGTGACCAACTTTTTGTGTGATAAAGGAAGCAGAGCTCAGTCATTGAAAAACACAAGTTTGTAATGTATTGAAAAGTCTGTGTAATAGTGTGTATGCCCAACAGGATCAACCAGCTTCCATTCAGCCTGATTCAGCTGATTCACTTCTACTTTGAAGTCTGGCTTTGCCTAATTTAAACAGTTCTTGACTTGAAATCTTAGCAGTACTGTTTTAAACTTTGTATGTAGCATATTATGCAGTTAGGAGCAGGATGGTTCCTGGAGTATGACTATATGGAATGTAATTCAGCAGAATTCAGTATCTGAGCACACCTGCAATAGCAATACCTAGGGAGACATGTGCATTAAAATTGAAAGGAACTTAAGTATGACTGACCAAATAATTAAACTTCACTTAAATAAGGTGGTTCTCATTCTTACTCTGGTGGCTCAGAGAGCTGCAAGATGAGTCCTTAACGACTGTTGGACTAGTATAAAGTCACGGCTTGTGATGATAACCGAGGCAGTCTTTTTCTGTGCTCCTGAATTTCTGCAGTTTTTGCCCTTAGAATAACAAGCCAGATTCTTAGGATATTCAGGATTTGTTAGGCAGTGTGTGAATGTCAGCACAGATTATCCTACAGCTCATTTTGATGCAAACTTTAAAAATTTCTCTTTCAGCTTTTTGACAGGATAAAGTTATTCTGGATGCCTGCAAAGCATCAGCCAGATTTTATATATCTGAGACACGTTCCTCTTAGAAAGGTCCATCTCTTCACTGTAATTCAGCTGAGTTGTCTTGTCCTTCTGTGGATTATAAAGGTTTCAAGAGCTGCCATTGTTTTTCCTATGATGGTATGAAATATTTTTTATTTCTTCTAACATCTCTTTTCTTTTCACTTGTGGATAATTATTATTGAAGAAAAAATAATTGTGTAATTACAATATTGCTTTGATTCAATGTTCAGAGACAATTCATACTGTATTAAGTAAGGAAAAAATTCTGCATATAACCTCTAGTTTGAGTCTAGGTCTAAACAATGTTTGTAAGTGTGGATAGCCCAGCTGTGTATTCTCTTAGGGGAAAATTATACTTTTAAGAAAAAATAAAATTATTTGATGTTTTTCTTTAAGGAATAGTGCTTAATCATTTTACAGAAAGAACATGCACATTACAGAAAGAACATGCACATTAAGGAAGATTGTTCATTGCACTGAGGAGCTTTACTGAGAGTTCTGGGCCTTGGTGGAAATAAAAGAAAAATCTGTTATGCTGCTTAAGTAATTTCTCTCTGATTATTTCACTTTTATTGAAAATAACAGGTACCTACTGACCTCAGTGATTGTTAAATTCTTCAAGCCGTGTCTCATCTAAACAAAGCAAAACTAGCTGTTGGCCTATCCAAATTAAAGGATATAATTCTAGCTGTAAACTGTGGTCACTTTTGAAAGTATTCCTCTGCAAAGTGTATTTGTCATATTCACTTGCTTAATTTCCTAATTCTTGGAATTAATATCTTTACAGGTCCTAGCTTTGGTATTTGTCCGAAAACTCATGGATTTCTTTTTTACTAAGCGGGAGCTCAGTTGGTTAGATGATTTGATGCCTGAGAGCAAGAAAAAGAAACTGGAAGATGCTGAGAAAGAGGTGGGTCATGGTTTCAGTTTTGGGTTTTTTTTTTTTCATGTGTATCACTGTATCAATTTCTCCTTCAGACATTTAGAGAAACTTCTGTAAATAAGATGTATTCTATGCAATGTGCAGGCTTGTTAAGAATATCCACACTCTAATATTTTCAGTATTTTACATAAGTCTTCCTAAGGTTACAAATTTAATAGATTTCTGTGGGGATGTCTATTAGATGCAGATTCTTATGTGGCCATACTGTCACATAACATAGTATCTCCAGTGCTCCTAGGATTGCTACTGAGATCCACTCAGATGATGTGCAGGGATGAACTTGTGTCTGTAGGAAAGCTCACAGGTGCCTGGGGCAACTTGATGCTGCATTGGGACTGATCTCGTCCCTGCTGGAGATGCTGAGGAGAACACTGCAGAATTTAAGGGACATGGCATGTCCCAGCGACAGCTGAGCCATACCTAGGTCATACACCATCACCCCGTGCCCTCCCTGCCCAGCAGTGTCATATCACTGTGCAGTATCCCTATTATACTGTGGGTCAGCAGAGTGGTTTCTGCTACTGCAGGAACAATTTACTTTCACTTTCTAACAAAAAGGTCAATGACTCCTCTTAACTAAATCCTCAGACTTTTACTTACAGCCTACTTACAGTGGCACGTCCACCCAGTTCACTCTTACAGATCTGAACTCCTCATCTCCTTTCACAGAATCACAGAATGATATGGGGTTGGAATGGAACCTCTGGAGATCATCTAGTCCAACCCCTTGCCAAAGCAGGTCCACTTAGAGCAGGTTGTACACGAATATGTTCAGATGGGTTCTGAATGTCTCCAGAGACAGAGACTCCACCATTCCTCTGGGTATCCTGTTAGTAAAGAAGTTCCTACTCATGTTTAGATGGAAATTCTTATGTTCAAGTTTGTGCCTGTTACCTCTTGTCCTGTCACTGGGCACCACTGAAAAGACTGGCCCCATTCTCTTGACACCTACCCTTTAAGTATTTATAGGTGTTGATCAGATACCCCCCTCAGTCTTCTCTTCTCCAGACTAAAAGACCCAAGTCCTTCATCCTTTCCTCATAAGAGAGATGCTCTAGGCTCCTAATCATCTTTCAATGAATATGCATTTCATACCATTTCTTAGAAACGTTATACAGGACAGATTCTTGAACATTTCCACTCAGAATATTCCTATATTTTGACAGTGAAACATATCTTTCTGATGGTAGATTTCTAACCAGTTCTGCATTTTTTTGATAGCATTTTCATCTAGCTGCTGCTTCATGAATCACTGGTTTGAATATCATAATAAACTGTGGGGATATAAAGTAACTTGATGTGTAATGGATGAAGGTCTTTGTCTCTCATATAAGCCACCTGATCAATGTCAATTATTGGGGAACTTCAGTACTTGGCCCAAATAAATGATGGACAAATCCCATTGGAGGAGCAGTAGAATGTGTTGGTGACAGGTTATCTTAAATGGGGATTTTGAACAGTAGCAATGGTGTGAAGCTGCGGTGGCCGTAGAAGGTGAAGGTGCAGGTGATGCCACGTGGTCTTGGCAGGCTGTGGTCACTTCTAGGCAGGAGTGCTCTGGGGACAGTTGGCAGTACGTATGACCTCTAGGATGCTCTGAAAACTTCTGCAAAAGCCCAGGACCTGTGAAACATTATGTTTTGCTGGTACAAGGGTACTGCAGAAACAATGCAATGTGAATGCATAAATCAGCAAGTTATTCTTAGGGATGCCCTGAGGTGTGATTTGAGACCAGTGAAGTGGTGTGTGTAAGGATTCCCATTAGTAAGTCTATTTGCAGGAATAGGACATGAGCTAATAATGTGAACATCTAACTACGAAAACTAGATTTCTCTGCCTTTAGGATTCTTCTGTGGCCTTTGACAACTCGCTGCCTCACCAGTAACCAAGAGGAACTATAACTTTCTTTTCTTTGATACATTCAACAAACTTTCATAGAATATTTTTTGAGGGAAAGCTTTACTTAGGTGATAAACATCATGATGATTATTTACTATTCAGTATGTGCCTGTAAAACTACCAGACTGAAATTAAAATACATGAGTCATTGTTTTCACCCTCAAACCGACGTAGACCAGAGAGTTGTTTCATCACAGTGTCTGTTGTCATCACAATTCAGAGTAACCAAAAGTAACCAAGGTAGCTCTCTTCTTGTGGGTCTGGTTATTGGAAAGAATTCCTTCTTATCCTTACGTTTTGGTTATGTGTCACTTTCCTTCCCATGCTTGATAGGATGGCATCAGAAAACAAAACTGGGAAAATCTACTGGTGTTACTTTATTTCATTCACTGTCTATTTTGAGAGGTTATTTTTACATATTTTGGCATTTCTAAATATTTGGAACTATTATTAAAACTGTTCAACTGTCAAAAACTTATGAAGCTGTGAAGCCTGGAAATGACAAAATTAACTAGTAATAAAACTTCTGACATGTAGCCTAAGGAATTAATTGGAGAGTTGCTATCACACGGCTTTTAAAAATAGAAGTATTCTACCCACAAGAATATTCAGAAATATAGTTGTCAAGATCTGAAACTTACTTGATTGGATCCTAGTTTCATCACTTAAGTTGTTTTTATATTTTTAGGCCGTGTTTTTCCAAGGCTTTGTACATTTATAGTGGATATTATATATGCCTTCTCACAGACCTCCTTTGGGAAGCCACTTCAATGTTAGTCAATTAAGTCTTTCTGAGGCAGGAATGAACAAAGAGGCTTCTCCCATTTGGAGAAAAAAACCATTGTGACTTTTAAAATAGTTGTAACACTAAAATGTAGAAGAAACAAATTTCTGTGCAGAGAGGACTTAAATTCTGCTACTTTGGAAAACTGTACTGAATTTTCCAGCTAATACCAACTTATCAATGTGTGTGATGCATGTGGGGTTTTGGGTGATCTGCTGGAAAATGGTAAGCTCTTTTTGGGAGAGCCAGCTCACGCTTTCAAACAGGCACAAGAGTAAACAGTTACAAAGCCATCAAATGAAGGGAAGAAAGATGTGGAGTTCTCTGGGTGTCTGTTATGCTCATACACACAGTGCAACAGTTTAGGACAGGATTTGATGGTTATGGTCATGTGAAGGTACGTTAACCTACTTGATCTGGTTCTGACCTAACAGGGTTGTAAGCCTTGATCTGATGTCTGAAAGACAGACACTTGGTTTTCTTTTTTCTTTTGCAGGCAGGACGTGGTGCTTGAGGGATGTCGTTTTGTTCTCCCCTCCCCCTATGATAGATTTTCTAAGTCTGTAAAAACTTGACAAAAAGATTTTTGGTAGATATGTCTCCTAGTTCTCTTCACTCCTGTTACTCACAGAAGTTTTTTCCCTGTTCAAGTGTAAACTGATTTTGGTGTTTTGTTTCACTACCTTTCATTGCAATAAAACTTTATCAGTATTAAAACTGTTTGTGTAAACTTAAATTGGGCTTCCCTAATTTTTGCATGTTAACATTGCAATGTATATACCCTGTTATGCCTGATACTTAAAATTCACCATACAGTTGCTCATTCAATGTTACTAATTTTTCTCTTTATTATTAGAAAAGTCTCCTCTACTTGGCATTGAAAAATAACATTAAGGGAAGATATATCTTTTAAAATAGAGTTTTAAATGACAAATATTTAAATTAAGAGTTGAAAAGTATCTTTAGGAACTTCAAAGAAACACTTAAAAGGGGGAAAAGGATTGGAGTATATAAATTTCACTTTTCACAGCATCATATCCTGTCTCACATGTAAATTCCTTCCTAGGAAGAGCAAAGTATGTTAGCAATGGAAGAGGAAGGGACTGTTCAGTTACCACTAGAAGGACATTACAGGTAAAATATACCTTTCCTCTTTTAGGTGAGTTGCAATTACACAAATGAAATAAACATGCCACAGTATTTATTCTTAATGCTTACTGAATGTCACGAGGATGCATGTCTGGTAGTAGAGTACAGAAAAGTGAACTGAATGATGTACTGCAGCATTTAAAAGCTCAGCCCTTTTCTAGTCTTTCCATTTGATCTTGCAGTCCCTGGGAAAAGGAGCTGAAATTTTCCATTTGGCTGGACTGTAGGATCAGGCCATTCATAATGAACCTTGGCCTCTGACATGCGCAAAAGGAAGGTGTAGACTACATCAAATGGTTCATCCTGATGCTGGCAGGGAGCCAAGATGAGTTTTGAACACAACCTGGGAAAAACTAGGCTCTTACAGTATTACATAATAAAACATTCTAATTAATATCCTATCTATGTGATACAATAAGTGACTCAAGAACTGTACAGGGTAGAGAGGAATAATGCAGGGTTGGCACAAGTTAAGTATGAAAACCTCTGTTATAGATAGTAACAATACATGTGGCCAGACCATAAGGGCTCTCATTTACAGTTTTCAGAAAGAAAGTTCTTAATAGAGATTTGAAATATCTGCTGATAGTAACCTCTGCATTAATGTTGCATTCATAGGAACACTATCTCAGAGTGGCCTCCTCTTGTATTTTAACTCAGTTACCCTAATATCTCCTAAGGCAAATAACTGTGTTAATAGGCCTATTTCTTACTTTTGATTCGTCACTCTTCTAATGCTCTGTTTTTTTCTTCTTTTGTCCATAACTTTTTGTTCTATTTTAAATTAGCGATACTTAATTTATCTTGAGGTGTGATCTACATTGATCTATAGCGTGTTTACTTAGGTAGTTGCCTGGATAATATCTGACTTCCTGTACTGTAAGATTAAGAGTCCTCCAGCTAAAAAGAAGTGTCAAGACATTGGTTGATAAAGTGGTTCCCCAGTGAAAACAAGTTTACTGAAGGCTTACTGAATGTCAAGCTGTATGTAAAACCATGAAGTCAGGAATAATATACAGGCAGGCCCGCAAAACATTTAAGACTTTATTATTCTTAAGTGTGTAAAAACTATTTGGAGCAGTCCAGGTAAAGCTAAGGGCATAATGCCCATGAAGTGCTGCCTAAAGCTACTGATTAACTTCTTTTACTGGGGCATTTTTAGTAGAACTCTTAAATCTTTGACTTTGTCAAGGTTTTTGATTGCTTTGAAATTTTAAAAGCAGGTAGAGTTTTGGAGCATTAAGTACTTTCAGAACTGTTAGGAACTCATAGAATTCTTGTTTAATCCACTATGCCACTGGCATGCTCTGAGATCTTGGGCCTCGTTTTTCCATGTCTGTTAGTTGGAAGTCAAACAATATATTTTATTGATGTTACTGATATTATTTTATTGCTGTTGTAGGAGGAAAATACTAAAAACGTGCTAAAATTGTTAAGAGAATACTTAACTCAGGATTTTTGAAGTTTAACATAATTTCTTAACTTAAATTGCACTGATTTATTGTTGTCACTATCAGGTTTCAAGGACAATTTTAGAGTTAATAAGTAACAATGGCTATTAGATCATTGTTTTATTGTATTTACTTTTATTCTTGCCTAGAGATGACCCATCTGTGATAAACATTTCTGATGAAATGGCAAAAACTGCTGTGTGGAAGACATTGTTGATATCCTCAGAGAATGCAAAAGATAAGGAGTCAAGCTTTCCGTCTAAAAGGTTTTAATTTTTTTTACTACATTATATACTGGTGTCAAAGAAATATTGGAATATATGGCTAGGGATTAGAAAGATTTCTAGCATCTTGCAGTTTTACTTCTTGAGGTTTCTTTTTATTTACATCCAGTCCTAATATTCTGAGCTCAAAACATGTATTCACTATGTACATTTATTATTTTTTTTAAAAGGCAAATATTTGCATGCTGCTTAATTATGCTACAGTGGAAAATGAAGTTGAGCATGATGTTTGTGAAATTGAACCACCAGCCTACACCTAGATATTGCACAACAGCGGTTGTATTTGTTCTGCTTGCTTTTGTTCTTTCCTCTTGAAAAAGAAGTGGTCATCACTGCCCTGGAAATGTCTGTATGAAAAGCCCAGTACTCTGAATGCAATATACTAATATTGTGAAAATAATTTTAAGATTCCATCAGTTCTTTTAATTTTTCTGCTTACTTCACATGTACACGAAACAGTTAAATACTTTTAAATTCTAGTCCAGACAGACTTAAAATGAAGCAACGACGTTCTATCTGTGCCACAGAGTTGTTACGGGAATAAGAAAATTTTAAATACAAGCACAGTGTGATTCAAAGAGAGATTTTCCTGTGTTTCCACAAATTTTAAATTTAACTATCTTTTACATAATTGTTTTATATCACATTTTTGTCATAAGCTCCCCTTCCTAATCACTCTAGATGCTGATTACCCAAAGGTAAGACCCTATTCCCCAACCTTTTCCTTGATTGTATCTTCCAATTCAGAGTGGTGCCACCTAGCAACCCAAATGATATATCTAATTTGTGGAGAGATAGAATGAAAAGAAATTTCAAATAGGAATGTAAAACATCTTCATCAAAGTCCTTAATATTAAAATTTTAAATTTATTATGTATTAAAAATAGAAACTGTAGATGTATTATACTTAAATGTTAAATTGGATTTATTCCTTTTTTCCTCATTCATTCGTTGACTTTTTAAAATATAAAATTATGTGCTGTCCATTTCTGAATCCAGTTTTCAAAACAAGCTCCATGTTTGAAACAGCTGGTCGTTATTTTATGTTGAAAAGATGCAGTAAGAGGAAAAAAAAACATGTGTGCTGAAATACAGTTCTTAATTTTGTCACCCCGAAATGGCATGCTGCCTTTCAGTGTTGTTCCTTTCCCTAAACAGCATAAACAAGGTGAACAGTTGATGACCAGAGAGTCTTCATTTCAGACACCCATGGAGCACCCCACTAATGTGATCGTTTTAATGCTCTGCCAGTCAGAACAGCAGCGTAGTTCTCATTTGCCTTCCACCCTGCACATGGGCTGAAAAGGATCCTGTCACAGTGAAATCAGTGTGGTACATAGGAGAAGGATGGACAGTAGGGATTTCTTACTTACGTGCCTCTGCTGTCCAGGCTCTGAAAGCCTGGAGAAAGAGAAGACACTGATGTGGTTCATTCACAGCCACTGGGTATGCAGTAGTCGTAATTTTTTCTGGTGGATGTTGCTTTCTTTGGTGGTATGATAGGTTATGCAAACATGTACTGGTTTTACCTGAAATTTTTAAAGATCCTTTGAGCAAAGAGCATCCACATAGAACAGACTGTGGCTCAGACAACACTGGTAAAAGACAACTTTTCCACTGCAGTAAAATAGCAACCCATTTTCATATGAGCTCATTTTTAATCTGTTCTTTGCTCATGAAAACAAAGACTCCAGTGAAAAGGAACTAAGGGATCACAGGTTTTATGGTTTTAGGTATGAGCGTCCTGTTGTAAAGGAGCAACCTCTTACAGAACCTGGAATCTTACTTTTTCATGTGCTCTAGCTTGTCTCAGATTCACAGTCAGAAGTAGATTACAAAACATTTAAACCTGTAAGGCTTGCTTTCTGATAAGCAAAACCACAGACAACAGTAATCTTAAATATTTTACTAGAGACAGAGCTAAAGATCCACATTCCTAAATGTATGTATCATTCCATGCAGATATAACTCAATCCTCGATGAGCACTGAGAAAAAAGAAAGCTTAGAATAGTAGCAGTTGCAAGGATAATTTTTGCAAATTATATAGATCACCAGTATTATATTACATAGTTCCCTTCAGTGAAGAGTATCTTACCATTGCGGGAAAAAATCATGTTGTTTTGAAATTAATATTACTGATTCCTTTTGAAGTTCAACTACTGAAGTGTTTAATACTTCTTTTCCTGTTGTCAGGTCTACTTTCTTACTAATAATACAAAATATTATTAAATAGGGATAATTTAATTATGATACTGTACTGTGATTTCATGTAAGGCCTTTTATGTAAGGCACTGATCAATTAACAACCTAGGGTGATTGCTGGAATACATAAAATCTGGAAATAGCAATTAACTACTGAGTTGACTTGGCCAATGAAAGACTGGCCAATAATAAACTAAGATCCTCTCCAAGGGGAGATTTTTAGACAGGAGAGGCTTATACAAATGACTTCTTAGCCTGATGCATGGATAATATGTGTCATAAGCCCTGCCCTGCCCCTGGCACTGTGAAGTAGTATAGTGTGTGACAGTTCTTGCATCTGAGACTCATAATAGTATTTAAAAGTTTAATGAGGGGACTTAAATTAGATTTATTTAGTCAACTGTTGCCTATCTGTAGAGGCACCTGAGCTTTACAATTTTCGAGCCTTAGCTTTTCATTATTAAAATTCCTTGGGACCCAGAGGTCTGCTTTTGAGTCTGTCTTGGTAGAACTACCAAGGTACCTATCTGAAACATAGCCCTCTTTGGTACACGTAATTAATATTTCTCTGTCTGTCCTTACAATTGCCCTTCAGACAGCAATTTCAAAATGTGCAGAAGATCTGATCATGTAACGAGGTAGTCCTAGCTGGTCTTTTAAAGTGTGGAGAAAGAGGCATCTATCACTTTGTAGATGGTGTAAGTTCCCTTCTCTATGTGAAGATCTCGTATCCCAAACTTTCCCTCTCAGGCCTGTTAAACCACTTCCTTGGCAGGGAGGAAGAGAGAGCTCTAAGTCCAGTACAGATCCACCAGTTAAGTGTTTTACTAGTCAAAGACTGGACTTGTCCTTTTTTTTTTTTTTTCCCAAATTTCTCAAGGCATTAAAGCCCACACCTGCAGGAGATGCTCAGAGATGTGAATCCTAAATAGAAGGAAGACTTTCCTGGTATCACAGAGGCACCTAAAACATGGAAATATTATAGACTGTAAGGCACACAACACAACCTCAGTGTTTGATTTTACTAAGCACAGGTAACTCTCTGCCTGCTGTACCACTGCACTTTAAATTCACCCCCCAGGAATTTGTTTGCATACCCTTTGTGTGCAGAAAATGTAACATACCCAATTCTATCACTGTTCTACAGAAGGTGACAGATTTGGCAGTTGAAGTGGCAGAAGTTGGTATTCTGTAGCTATTTCCATTAACACCTCTGGAAGCTGCCATAGGCATAGAAGTAAGCTTTGGCTGAACTGAATTGTATCCTTAAAGCAATTTTTACGTGAAGAAAAATGTCAGATGATTGTAAAATTGTGCATGAATCACCTTAAGAATTTGAGAATTGATCCTGCTTTCTTTAAGCCTTGTGTAACTCAGCCTATTTCTCATTCATTCTAGTTAAGGAATTATTCCCATGAAACCTGGTAGGTTATGTGCTTGATACAGGTTTGTTTTCAGAACCATCTTTTTTTTTTTTTTTAGATACTGTGCAACTCTTTGTTGAAGGCTTGGTTTGCCTGTGTTGTGGAAGCCTCTGCATTTTCGTATTGTGATTGAAGCTCATTGCAAGAACATGACTTTAAATTTATGTATGCTGTTTTAAATTAGGACTCTATTCACACACACACACACAAAAGTTGTCATCTGCTTTGCACATACATTCCTTTGTGTTTTAACTGGAAAAAAAAGCTGAATCCAAATTTGAACTCTGCTTCAGAGATCTTAGTGATAAGTCTTTTGTACGATCTTTATTACTTTTTTTAAAAAAAACCAACTCATTTCCATATGATCTATACATGAGGAAGTATGTATTAAGATCCAAATGGGGAGTATTGTCACTCCCCACCCCCCCCAGCCTTCTCCTGCTCTCCTCAATCAAGACTGAAAGCCAAATATTACAGTTGGAAATTGGCTTGCACTGCTCCAGTTCAGAAATGTTTCTTCTATATGTACATCGAGCAACACCATACATTTTAAAGACAGGAAATACTTCCTGTGGCCTTGTGTCACTTAAGAAAACAACCGGTATTGTCTGAGAACATTACCATTACTTAATCAATTCATAGCTCTATTTGCCAAAAAAAAAAAAAAAGGTGGCTATCTCTGCTTGCATGCTGGTTGATGTGTCTGTCTGTATATCTTAAGTTCTCTACCTACCTCATCACTAAAATGCTGGTGGATGTCTTCTCTACCATTCAGCACAGAAACTTTCACTTGCTTCCCAGTTTGTGCTGTGCAGCATGCAAAAATCAATTAAAATATCGGTGCAGTGTTGGTTTTCAGGTAGATCATTAATATATAGGATGGTGCAGCTGTAATTCTTTTTTTACCCCCTTCTTTTCCTAGTGCTGAAATCAGAACAGAGAAGAAAGCTGACTCAGGGAAAGGCTTTGACCGGGAGACTTGTCTATGACTTGTTCTTCAATTAATTTTTTACAAACGAATGAAAGGAGTGCCACAACCACTAAATATAAATGATTTGACCTTGTAACTTTTGTCTTTCATCTCAAAACTAGCACAGGTAACGTAGTGCAATATTTGTTTCATTTCACCTTGTCTAAATGTCTACATTGTCTGGTATCTGTGTAAAAGTAGCCAATGCAAAAAATCTTCATGTTCTTTGCTGATACTGGCCATTTATCAGTATTCATATCATAAATTTAACAAGCAAAGTTTCTTTAACATTCCACTTTCCTGTGAATAGGTTTGTACTGTATTTTGCTACTTTTTCTGTGTGAGAATACTTAATAATCTTCATTCAAGATGAACTTGAAAACACTTGTTCCAATTTTTTGTTTTTTAAATCACCTAAGTCAAGTAAATGATTTCAGGAGACCCAAAATGACAGGCAAACGTTGAAGTTTTTAAAGTAACAACTGATCTGACCCTGTGAACAAACTAACAAGGATAATCCTTTCCTCCTCAAGCTGTCCTTTTGAAGTCATGGATTACTTTTGCAATGAGGATTTCAGGGTCAGATTCTGTGTTTGTGAAGTTTTCCTTGATTTAATACAGTGTATTTAATATTCAAATTTGTATGTAACTGGAACATAGTCTCACATATATATAAAATATATATTGAAAATATATATTAAAACATTCTCTCACCTTAGTTGAAAAACACCACCATATCCTTTCATGTGAAACATGGGTACAGTATTTCTTAAAATGCAGTCTGTGGTTTCGGTATCTTATCTTGCATTGTATGACTGTCTCTGTGGTAGGCCAAACAACTGCATTATGTCATTAATCAAGCCATTATTTTATAACAGGGAAAATTTTGTAAATACAAACTATACTTCACATACAGTTATATCACCTGCCCGATGATTTTCTCTTTATTGCCTAAAATACAGACACTTAAAGAGCCTATTTATATTGTCCTAACAACCTCTTAATTTCAGAGATTAATTGTGTATAATACTTAAATGGATATCCTGCTGTTGGTTTTGTTACAGCTCTTCACTATTCCATCAAGTAACACTGCAAAGTAAAATGTAGCTTTAAAGCCATTACAGATGTTTTTCATAATGGGTTTTGTTACTGCCTGATCCTTCAGGCTGTTCTTTTATGTAAAACAAGGACTGCAAGATCAGGTATTGAATTAATAGAGATGTGGAGCAAAAGTTTTATTGTTATTTGGAATTCACCGATTTGTTTAAGATAAATTTTTAAATTATCAAATTAACGCTAACTCTCATTATGCTATTTCTTTGAATCCTACAAATAAGAGTTACAGTCTTGTAGTCTAACAACTGATCTACAGGGCTCTGACATTTCTCAGCTTTCAAAAACACTGTCCATAGACCTCATATGAACAACTTTTCATATCCAGCACATTTAAAATATTCCATCTAATGTCTTTGTGGGTGTCAATGTGTATGTTTTACTACTTTAGCCATAAAAGAATTGCATTTTGCTGCAAACTAATAGGGTCTCTGTTCTAAATTTGACGTAACATTATCAAAGTCCATTAAAGGCCATTTTTATGGAGAACAAAACCAATAATCTTATGGACACAAAGAAGGATTTACATTTAATTCAATATTTGTATTTGTAAATTTAGGAAAAAAATAATGATGCATTAAGGTAAAATGCTTTGTTTTGTGTACTTGATAAATTGTAAGATTCCAATTGTTTTAAGGTTAGTATAGAACTTCAATACTGATTTATCACGGAAGCAGCCTGGTGGTGTTTTAATATGTTGCTGACTTTGTTACAGATAATGTATACAATCAAAATGTATTAGTTTTACTTGACCAACTCTTAGAATATTAAGAAATCAGTGTATTCAATGGCATTCTGTATTTCTGTTCAGTATTTCAGAGTGGTTTTATTTTAAAACAGTCACTCTGTTCTTGTGTGAATTTAAATGCTATTCCAATGTTAATCTTAACATTCTGAAATCACACACAATATAAAGCAAATGTAGTGCTATATTTACTTCTAATTTCATATTCCTGGTCAAAATTACTCAATTTCTTGGATGTAATTTATTACAAAAGTTTATGTGTACATGTGAATAGACTATTGTGTTTTTCACAATTAAGAAATGTTATGTGAAAATAAATATTTATCCTAACTAATTTTCAATTTTATTTTTACACTCAAAAAAGTATGCAATATGGTACAGTATTTTAAATGTCTACCTGGCACTTGAATATGCTTCACAAACCAATGCATTAGAGAGCCCAGTCCTGCTCCATTTCCAAGTGGAATCTCAGGGACTCATGCCGTGCTGTCAGTGTTGGCTTGCTGTCTGTAGTTGACGGCGCTGTGCTTGGTGTGACTGACAGCACGTGTGCCCTCAGGGATGGCACATAACTGACCTGGTTCCAGGAAGACAGTGGGAATTAAAGTCTGGGTCACTGGTTGTGAGCTGGTTCCCCTTGCTCCCAAGAGAAATTATGTGGACCACACAGTAGTAGTTGGGTCCTTCTACAGATCAGTTTTTACAATCATCTTTTTTACAGAGGTCAGGTCGTACAGTTTAAAATTCCTCAATACTCCAATATTTAAATTGCCTGATTGTTGAATGGCAGCGTAGCCTACTGCCTATTGTGGGAGCTTCTGGTATTCTCAGGTCCCAAAATTTCTGCTGCTGAAAAACTTACATGCCTTAAAGCCTAGTACTACTGCCAAAGCCCCGTACTTAGAGTACTGACTCCATCTCATTTAACCCATTTGAGCTGCTTCACCAATTTTTAAACCAAAGACTGGAAGCCTCCCAGCCTGAGAATGTTAAGAGTCATACCTCAGGCTTCAACGCCTTCTGTTAGGATTTCACACAACATGTATTGTACAACAAATGCAAGTACCCATTTCACACGGAAAAAAAAATGCAGAGAAAAAAGGTAATTGGTAGGTGCCTAACTCTAGCACGTGGCACTAACTCAGGCGCAATTGGTGCCCAATGAAAGGAGCCAGATTTCTTCTGTTGCCTCAGCTCTAGCTATTTACGTGTGTTTATGCATTTCAAGTAAGTTGTCAGTTCCCTGAGGCAGCTCTATCGTCTGCATTATTTTTGGAGCTGAGGGAGACCTACTAGAGAGAAAATCAGACACTAATTTGATGTTTATTAGGACATTTACTGTGTATTTTTTTGTTTCAAAAGTTGCATTATGCGCTATTTGCAGCATATTTCAGAAGTTGCTTTCCAGACAAAGAAATACAAGATACTTAGCACTGTACTTCTTTATGCCTCATAAGTAAGACAGTTAAAACAGGGCTATGTATTGATAATTAAAGAGTTTCCCAGGGAGGTGCTAGCGTCAGTAAGGTAGATCAGATACAAAGAACTGTATCTTTACTTAAGACTTACCCAGACCATGTAATCTTTAGTTTTATTTAAAAGGGGTTTGTTTTTATTTTTTAACGCTTCTCTGTGAGAGCCTAGTTAATGTAATGTAGCTTTGGTATTACAGAAATACTTTTTTTTTGTCTGTATGATAATGTGATAACATTAAAAATAATAAAAAAAAAGGCCAACCATTTTCCCCTCGCATACGCAAGCCATCCGGAAGTTCACAATGATCATCTTTTTTATTACCTACCTGCATTGCTGTGCTCTACCTTTGTACCGATTTATGTTTATTTCCCATAAGATAAAAGAATTACAGATGTGGATTTTATAACCTCTTGGCAACAACTGGCAGCCTGTACCCTATAGAACTTCAACAGTGGTGGCAGTCTACGTTAGAACCACTAGTATTTGATTCTAACTAATAAATAGTCCAAGAGTGTATTTGTAATACCCATCTCAAGTTTGTTTCCCAAAAAACAAGTTTGGTTTTGAAACCAAAACCTTTTTATCCACCTCAGGCCCCCTTCTCTTTCTCATTAAGGACAAGCTGCACAACCTGTCTTGACATTCTCCCCCACCTCCCCCTGCTTTAGCCGTCTGTGTGAGTACTTTGTCATTCACACCTAATGTCACTAATAACCCACCATACATACATAATCATGTGCTGGTATCTAATATCAAAAAGCTAAGGTGTTAGATAATCATGTCACACTCCATTACATGATACCATTAAACACAAGCAGAAACTTCACTATAAGTCCCTCTCAAAACTAATTTCCAAGACTGGATTTCTGTAAAATTCCAGTCGTCCATTTCTCAAGCAACATTTTCAGTGATATGGACTACACTTCTTTTCATAACTTAATGTTTTTATTATTTTAAAGCAGCATAGTTTATACTACAATGGGTTGCATCTTTTCTATCTATTAAGAAAACTAATATTCAGCTGGAGATGTCCACCTGGAGTGTTGAAGGTAAAGCGGAAGTTTACTGGTAGGCTCCAAGGAAAAGCAGGTTCGCTAAAGAGTATGTTCACATGAGAGCTACAGTCCAGCCCTTGCTTTAGACCGCTAGTTTGCATAGTCATGTTTTATGTTTGAGTGCAAGGACTGTAGGCTATTCATCAGCAAATAGGAAAATTCTTAAAAAAAAAAAAAAAGGTTTTCTGTCCCATAGAGAAAAAAATGGTGGGTTGCTACAGTTTCCAGGTGAGATTTTACCAGTGCAGATTCCCACAGTAGCAGCCTTTTTTGACTGTAAAGTAGGTAAAAAAATCACAGTACTATGATAGGAAACAAAGAACTTCAGTGCCATTGGTTTGACTAAGTAGCATTCAAAGTCTTTGGTGAAAGCTGGTTACGTGCTTTCCTTGCAAGACTAATACAACTGTAATACAAGAGAATGCAGAGAAAATATCAACTGAATGATTGACACTAAATGAAGTGTTTCATTCTGCATAGAAAATATTAACAGTGATACCATTTCTAAAATAGTAATTGATCAAGCTTTTAGGCAATTTCTGCAAAATCTGTTTAAAGTTTTATCAGTATTTTCACAGAAATTATCACAGGGCTAATTCTATTTTTTTTTTTTATTTGAAACATTATTTTTATTCCTCATTTGATCTCCATGTGGGTTCCTCTGTGACGTTTTCATCATTCGTTACACAGAAACTGGGCCGGTTCTTTTATACCGAAATATCAAAAGCTACTGATTCAATCAAGTACCATGTTTTCTAGAAGTGTGTAACACACCCATATTCTGGGGATGTTAAGACCTGATTAAACACAATAAAATTGCAATTGGCAACAGGGATCATTATAAAGATTATGATTTCGTTGTGTAAGGTATCTCAAGAGCTGACCCTTATCTCATCTTGATTCATAAAAGTTGTTACTGGCTCAGTGTATGTGTGTTAGAGAGTTTGGTGGAGAAGTACCATCATGAACAATCAAGCTGCTGGTGCTAGTGCAGTGAGAAACACTGCTTTATGAAGTGACTCATATGGGTATAAATGTGCTTATGTGCTTGACCGCTGATGGCATGGTCTTTGTCGGTGTACCACTGTGGGAAAGAAGAGTAGAGAGAAGATTAGTTCTAGCTACACCTAAATGATACAGATCAAAAATGACAGACATATCAGCATAAAGCCATTTAAAATTACCCCAGGGTGAGGCTAATTCAGTATGGAGGCAAAGATGAGATGGTGGTAAGAAGCTGCTTTTGTCCCTGGTTTGTGTGTGGGATACGCCATCTATTTATGCTAAAAGCACAAAATGAATATGGGGCTTGGCCACATGGAGGGCAGATGCAGCTTCTCAGTTTAGTGTGGTGCCTGATCTCTGCACTGTGTAAGCCCTGCCAGTTTGGCTGAAGGACAACCATGCACTTGGCTTCTGTCTACACTTCACCCTCCTCAGCACTGCTCCCCAGGGGCTGGGAGAAGGTAGGAAAGGAAGGACTCGCACTGTAGTTTTCATGTACAGCATAAGAAGGGGCAAATAACTACTAATAATAACTACTACTACACTAAATAACTACTAAAGGTCTAATATAAGACCTTTTTTTTGTGTACAGAAGCTACATGGCTGCGTTATGTTAAAATGTCAGTTACTGAACATGAAATAAAAGTATGTGATCTTCCATTTCAGTGCACGATTTATAGTTAACAAAAGGGAGCTTTTGCTATTATTCTCATAATACAAACACAGTTGTTTGATGATAAACAAACCAGAAACATACCATTGCCTGAAAATCCACTTCAGCATCAACAAGAGCTTTGGAAATCTGCGCTGCTTGCTGAAAGTGAACATTGTCTGAAAAGTGGAAGAAGAAGAGGGAAAAGGTAAACAAAAAATTGCTTCTGTAGTACTCTGGGGGGAAAAGCAAAGCAACGAATACAGTAGACTCCCCAGCACAGCTGACTGAAACACTGAAACACAAATTAGTTGCAGAAAGCAGTATTATTTTATTGACGTAAATGTAACAGCCTTGCCCCTTCATGCTTTTGTTTTGTCAGTAGTCGAATTGCGAACCTGTCTGTAATACTAAAATGTCTAATTAACTGCAACTCACCATCTGCTGTTCCATGAATAAGGAGATATTCAACTTCCTTGAATTTTTCAGCTCTGGCCATTACTGTTGAACTCTGAAATTAAAGAAACGGAAAAAGAAAAAAAAAAAAAAAAGAAAAAAAGGTGCTATTTATTAGAAGATGATTTGCTGCCAACTGACTTTGATTCCTGTCTGGGGTCCTTCAGATAAAACTAACAACCCCTGCTTGCCCCCCGCCCTGAACCCTCAAGCAGCATGTTCATGTACCCAGCAGCGCTGGGCTCACTCTCAAACCGTTCTGCAACGGCCTGGAATTACTACCAGGGGTTATAGCTGCAAAGTAACAGGCAAGTCCAGAGGGGAAGGGTTATACCAGCGAGATACACATTTCATACATTGCTAACATGTTGATAGCCTGCAGCACACCGATGGTTTCCTGTGTGACTGCAGACAAGTTAAAAAAGACGTTGCCATGGCAACAGTGCACCCTATGATAGTGAGGAGTAGATGCTGCAAAGACTTACATGCGTTATCTTCCCCACCAAAACGTACACTGGTTTACCTTTAGGTAAGTCAGAGCTAACATTTCAGAAGTCTCAAGTAAAAATGACTGATGAGAAGTTCAAAACAATGCTGTCCCCCCAAAAAAATGATAGAGAAATGCACGAAGGAAAAACCCACTAGGCAAAAATCTATAAATAGAAGTCAAGCTATGTTTTGGGAATTGAAACACAATACATTGATTAAAAAAAAAAAAAAAACAAACAAAAACCTAAGATTAATCAGGAAACTTAAAACACAGTAACAACGTATGCCCTAGAACATACCACCTCAACTGGTACTGTTGCTAGGTATTAAAGAACGAGGAAATTAAGGATTGCAGTTAAGATCTTTAATTTCTGCAAGGAAAGGGGATAGGATAGTGCTCTTTTCCATGAGAGCAGGAAGAAGAAAAGGGACAGGAGATGAGATATTTTAGGCTTGATAACAGGACAAAAATACATTGAATTAAAATTCTTTCTATTAGCAACATTATGGGTTTCTCTGCTGAAAATGGCTGAATCCCTGCAGATGTTTTCTCTACTTTACAGCAATGTAAAAGCCACAATAGCAAGGGAAAAAAAAAAAACAAAACAGTAAAAATTAAGAACAAAACAATGTGATGGTTTGTTGGGTTTTTTTATTTTATTTTTTCTTTCCCACCTTATAGTAAGGCTGTATCCTTGCATGGGGATTTGTATTTAGTACCTCTGAAAAATCAAATACATTATAATATAAGACACACAAGTGTGTAACCATTTCCTTATGTCTTTTGTACGCTCATGACTCTTTAAAGCAAGCATAAATCTTAAATCCCCGTTGTCGTGGCAGAATAGCGTACCACAACCCTTGTAACTGAAATGAATTCCTTGTAGTTATTCAACCAAATTTAGAAAATGAGTTCAGCAGAGGAAAAAAAAAAAAAACAAACACCCTCCAATCCATTTCACTGCAGTTGCCCTCTTCCACTAGGGAAAGGCTGCAGAGCTCTAGAAATCCCATCTAATCTATGGAAATCCATGCACTATCCCTTGAGACAAGTTGGTATTGTGGAGTAAGAACAGACAGTTCCAAGAGTGCCAAAAGCTGGAGAGAGGACTTTGATTCAGTGAGGAGCACTGGTACAGCAGCCAACCAAAAGAATAATTCAGAAAGTAATGGCCCAGTGATACAAAGTAAAAGGGAAAAGAAAAAGAACCAAGCAATATCTTTTGAGTGCATCATTTTCCCACATGTGCAGAGCAAAACTTAATAGATTGCCTTTATAAGCTTTCTTCCAGCAAGTTAGTGCTGGTTTAAGGGACAGCAAATGTTCTGCAAGTGGAAGCCTGACTTGAGCTACAGTTCTGAGAACTCGACTTTCCAAAAGCAGTTTTAGATAAAGGCTGTCACTGTTTTTCCCCTTCAAGCTACAAACAAAACAAAGCTATTTGTAAAAAGAAGAAACACACAAGAGAGATACTTTCTCAGTTTTTTTTCTCACTTGCAAGTGCTGTCTCATTTGCTGTACCTGTACTCAACATGAAGAGTCCCTTCCCCAAAATGCACTTTAAGGACACAGTACTTCTGCCAAAAAAGGAAGGTTGCAAGACAGAGCACTCTCAAGTTAGGCACAGTTACAGCACAAAGCAACAGCTACGTCAGCTGAACAAACCTCAAGTGGACAGCAAATATGTACAACTTAATTTACACCTTCCGTGTCATAGTTATACTGCCGGGACAAAGGTTCGGGAAAGGGAACGTGTACAAGTACTGAGAATTAGGCCCTGCTGAGTGTAACTGGCTTTTCTACAGCTCACACAGCAGTCAACATTTTATCAGCACTCCACAAACAAGTTACGGTTTGGCTGAAACTGAAGGTCTCTCTCCCTTTAGCATATTCTCAGATAATAGAACAAATGTCAAATCAGTACAAGATGGCATATTTACAAAATTGTACCCTGTTTTGCATAACCTAATGATGCAGCAGTTCTTAAGGACTGAACATTTCAAATCTGCTAGAAAAAGATTGCCAAATCTATGACTGTTTCAAACACTTGCCAAAAGCATATCAAATTCAGAGTGAACTGCAAAATAATCTTCTCACAAGTTGAACAGTCGCTTTGGTATGCTTTACGTGGCTACTGCATCTGACCTCTACAGCTCTGCCCTTGCTTGAGTCTCAAGCCTTTTACATCGGGGTCAGTTTTTCCCAGGCAGGCAGCTTCCCTGCCGTTCAGCCTAGAAGCCCCACACAATTCTACTGGTAGCACCACCCACGCTTGCGCCTTTCTTTAACAGAGCTCTGATTTTTAAGAGTTCACAACTACCTTAAAAGGCCTAAGATCACACCTAATTAGCCTACTTAGAGGGGCGTGAATCATCCCTCAGACTTGACTCTTGACGAAGATTCTTGACGAACTTCTCAGATTCTCTTCCTTCAATAAATGCAGATCCTAACGGCACAGCAACACGAAGGTAGGGTTACCACAACTAGTTTCTTGAGACTATATATTTGCAGTCATTAATAATACTCTGCGCACTAGGAAGACACCTGGCAGCAATGCACCTTCTCCAAGCAGGGTGTACAGTCTCATTTCTTTTAAATTAGGGCAGAGGTTAAATCAGTGTTCAGAGTTTATCCAACCTTTCACTTTCCATGCCAGCTTTCTAGCGGATGCAGGAGGATAGAGATGATACGATGCAGCACACAAACCTGACAGTACGAAGTTAGCAGTTCAAAAATGCTTTAACAGCTTCAGCTAGGAGAGCTTTCGGTACATGTTTTGCATTTACTTGCTAAAAAACATTCAGTTCAGCAAACAGCTCTCATCAGTGACAAGGGGCCAGGAGGCTGGCTACTGGGACATCGAACAAAGAGGCTGTAAGCCAGGAACATGCTGGGCCTGTACTGAAGACAGTAAGGGTCTTCAGCAACAACAAAATCCCACAACCCTTCCACTGATGCTACGTGAAAAACAACCAACTCACTTCTCAAGCTACTCCACCCCTCCAGGTTTATATGGAAAATTAAATTCCAAGTAATACATTATTTGGGGCTTTTAACAATGAATGAGGACATCAGTTGCATTTTCCTATCTCTAGAAGCAGCAGTGAAGTGTGACAATCTGATCTGTACAGCTACCCCTCCTCCATCTAGCCACCGTTCTCCCCAATTAGTCCTCTGAGTAACACATTTGAAACCTTTAGCTCTTTGGTACTGGCAGTTTCAACGTGGCCATTGCCAGCAATGGATATTATGCCAAGAAAATCCGACTCCTGGCTTGAAAGGATTAAACAGTCCTCTGTTGCCATCTGTGCCGTGAAGCTGGTGAATGACTTTGTGCACCCAGAGCGTTAACGTTCGTTCTGCACGACGACAGTAACTTCTATTTACACTGCTACCTCGCAGACCTCCTACTGTTCCCATTGCCTTAAAAGAAACCCATTTGGGAAAAGGCAGGCAGGCGGGTGGCTGCGGGCTGCTGGTCAGTCCCTGGTGAGTCGGAGCAGCTCGCTGGTCAGAAGAGGCAGACACAGCACCACATCTTTCAAGTATCACTACCACGGTCCCCAGTTTAGATCAGGACGTCTGGTACAGCAGTTGACAAAACTAGATTACTGTAGCAGTAACGTCAAAAGAGACATTTGAGTCCCTGTATGTTTGTATTTAAATGTTTTACCGTACTTTTAAATCAATGCAACAACCCTCACCTTTTTTTCCTCTCTTGACCCTTACTTTTTTTAATGTGTCCTGACACAGTGCTAAACTGTCTTCTAGCCTATTTACCAACTCAAACACAGAGAATGCCGAATCACTTTTCCTCCAACACCTATGTTCGGTTTCAGCATCCCCCTGCTGAACACCTCTATGAAACATCCCAGTAACCAGGGCACAAAGTACCCCTCAGATCCCTCACAATTCTCCTACAGCCACTGTATTTCCACATACATCTGAAATTTAACAAAACCTTACAGAAGGCTTGGGCTGCTGTGCCCTACTCCCAGCTACATGAGACTTCACAAAGTCCTCCAGGCAACAAAACCAGCCTGCACATGGAAGAGCAAATCAAACAATTCATCAAGGCAAAAAACCCCATCCAACCTACAAGTGTTTTGTTCCCATGAGAACACCTGGAAATTCTTTACTTCTGAACAAACATTAGCCATTTTAGACCAAACTTTGAGCCACGGTGCGTTCGTGGAGATGCAGCCAAAATTCCAGCCCCAACGCTGCTGGCTCTCAGTTGGTCAGCAATCTGTTTCATGTGATCACAGTATGGACAGACTTGCCTACCTGTCAAAGTTTCCTAATATTTGGGATATCTTGCTTTCCCTGAAAAAACTTGCAGATTCCTAAAGCAAAAAAAGTTCACACAATACCCATTTAAAAAAGCATAAATTGTATTTCAGAAAGAACTGGAATACATTTGTTTTGGTGGAAATGTTGTTTAAGATAAAGCATAGTTTGCCCACGAGCATATTAAATTTTAAAACAAATTTGTTTCTTGGTGATTAAAATAAAACAGTTTTTACAGCTTGTTTTGCAGTCTGCAAAGTAGCCAAATGGAACTGAATGTAAAAAAACTCAAGAAAGCCAAACACACCAAACAACCAACAGAAAACCCACACTATACAGCAAGGAGTAACTGCTTCACGCAAATCCAAATGCATAAGACTACAGCCTCTAAAAGCACAATGCAACAGTTATAGCTGGAAAGAAGAAACAAAATAGACTGTATAAAGAAAAAAAGAGTGGCTTAGAAAAGAAACAAGACGTTAACACATTTAGAAAATGAAATAAAGGGGTTTTTTTCTTACATTATAGTTGTTCAGATTATCACTTTCTATAGGAAGGCCCATGTATCGCTCCGTGTATATTGAATCTGGAATTAAAAAAACCCATACAATAAATCCAGAATCTGCTACTTAATTTTCAGTCTGTCTGTCTACCAAAAATTTTACCCATTGATATAAATGCATACTGGAAATTAGACAAAAAAAGAAAAAGATAAAAACAGGCTTTCCACAGTGAGGCGTGTAGGTAACCATCATTATTCAGAATATTTAATCTTCTTGTTGCCATGGACACCTGAATGCTGAATATTAATAAAGTACTTTGTGTCAGTGTTACCTTATTGTTATTCTTTCAGTAATCCTATGAAAATTACTGAAAATCTTGCAGTAAATTACTAGCATTTGAAAAAATTCTTAGACATTTTATTTAAATGCTTACTACTAAAAAATCTTTAAAATGCAAATGTAGCAGTGGATTAGGACTCAATTTGGCTCTACATTATATATATAGTAAAAATGAAGTGTTTCTGATTTTCCACAGATCTTTCAGCATGGTATCATATTACCTTTTTTTGAAAATTTGCTGCGTTATTTTAAGCCATACAAATCAATACTGTTGCCATATTCTAATGTCCATTTGACTTCTCATCAGCATAGTCACACTGTTTTAGTTTTTTCTGATGTTGAATATTCATGATTCCATAACCCTTTCCTTTATCTGATCAGTTAGAAGTGGCATTTTAGAGATCCTGATCTTCATTTTAAAAAAATATTTCCTTCCATACTGTAACATCCATGTCCAAAACACTCCAAAAACATCCCTACATCCTCAGTGGACTACAGCTCATACTTGGAGGTATGGTTTGATGTCTTGAATTAGCCAGAGCATATAATATGCTGCTATACAGCCTGTGCGCTAGTTGCAGAATGATAAATTATGCCTTATTATGCCTTATTTAGCAGAGTTTTGCCAGGGAAAGCTTTCCCATGAATGCTTTTGGACAATTGAAACTACAAAAATGTCAAAATGCAGTCATGTTGTACCAGCACATATTATATTATATTATATTNATGCAACTACAACCTTACATATTATAAGCTTGAAGTATGTACAGACTTACTCACTTGTTCAGGTTTTCCTAACATCAAGCTATTGTTAAGATTAATTAGATTTATGGAATCCAAGTTTTAGACTCTAAAAGTAAAAAAACCCAAAAACCACCAAAGAAAATTCAAATCCTATTCTGTTACTTTGCAACAGTAAATTAGAATGCAAGTTTGATGTTAAGCCTTGCAGTTTGTTCTTGTAAGTGAAATAGCATTTTGAAGAAGCAAAATCTAATAGCAATGGATTTCTGACACACAATACTGGTCTCGGAACACATGGCAGCTTTGGAAAGCAAACATAGACACGTTACAGTAATTCTGCAAATATGACAATATTTTAGCCTTCATTAAAGGTTAATGAGATTACCTGGAATTGGATCTGACTTTTTAAAATGGGATTTAGGGCACTGGTTTAATTCTGAAATGCAGTACCCAAGAGTTCATAAAAACAGACCAAGTGGCATTTACATGGTATCTAGTAGATAATCAAAGTTCCGCACTATGAATCAACACTTTGCAGCATGTGCACTGCAAGACATATGGGAATCCTTGTAACAAGGAAGCCATCACATACCATAATATTGCCAACGAGACACGGGGGCAACCGCTATTCCACACTTGAACACGCCGCTTCCAGAGCCAAGCACCATGGAGGTCACATATCCCCCATAAGACTGAGAAGAAAACATTGCTGTTATTTTAGTCGGAAAGGCAAGGATGGGGCCCATCTGCTAAACGGTTCACCAGACATTTATAGGCTCAGCATTTTCATATTAATGAACTCCATTCTGTATTTGGGTCAGATCTCACCCAGCCTGCTCAGTGGGGGAAAGAGGCATCAAACAGCGCATGGCAGCTGCGGAGCCGATGAATGAGAACTTGCTGGGGAAAAGGGGGCAAACGCCGTTGAACTGTGACTCAGCTGAGGATGACAGTGTGCGGTAGCACCGTAGGCAGCAGCGAAAGACAGGAAACAAGACACTGCTGAACCGCTGTGTCCCTCCCCGTGCTGGTGGCGTGGGTGGAAGCAGAGCCCACAACGCGCCTGATGAGTAGCTGCGCCAGGGCACCCGAAAATTTACAACTCCCTCAGAGCAGGCCTACGGCAGCTCACTCGCTAACTCTCCTCCGAAGCGTCAAGAGCAAGACTGTGACTGGGGAGTGAAGGATCTTCTGCTGAGCCTGTGGGAGGAACTGTGCAGCAACACGCTCCTCACTATGCACAGAAAATTCACTCGCCGTCTAGCCTGATACACAGATGAGTAACTATCTGACACACTTGAGCATCCAGGCAGCAAGATACCTAAACAATGTCACCAACCACCCAAATGACTGCCCTCACTATAGTTTGAAGGGGTTATTTAGGAAAATGTGCCCACCCACAGTCAAAGAGAAGAGCAATTTTTGGATCTCAATCCTGACTTGAAACCAGATTACAGGCAAATGGAACTGTATCTTAGTTCAGAGCCCTTAAATGTTTGCTCCAGCAGCTTCATTATGTAGGTCCTCCCAATGAGATCAGCAAAGTAATGCATGTACTTAGTAAATAAGCCCACATATAAATACATTGCCTGACCTGGCCACCATTAAGATATTACTGACAAACCCATGGCAAACAAAACTAAGGTACACAGGTGATGGGCTGACAATGAGCAGCTGCCAAGACTCAAGAGAGAAAGAAAATCTGTTTGCCCATAGGTTCAGTATCCAGGATGCATAACCCCAGCCTAGCTCCGAAGAGGACTCATCCCATGGCTCTTAAGGAGTAAGGTGGGAATGCATCAAATCCTCCATTTCTGCAGAAAGCATTTCCCACCCACAGAAGTTACTACTACTACACTTGACTTCATACAACACACAGATGTTTACCCCCACAAGAAAAGCTACTAAAGGCACCATCATCATCATCTTGCCATCAAGCAATTTATTCACTGGTGACCAAATTTAAGCTCATGATTTAATCCAACCTCCTGCATGCAATCCTGCATATACTTAAACATAGTATGCTTAAACACAGCATGCAAAGATACTCCCCGTGACACCAGTCACGCAGTGAAATGTTCAGAGTTTGAATCAACTAGACACCACTAACACTACCTACGCGCCTGCTCCAGCTGATGGGGTCCATAAATGCTATTAAACACTCCCTTCTACTGCATCAAGTCGGAGAAATCTGGCCTCTGGTTGGACATACTGCTGAAATACAGCACAATACAACAGATGTAGATATTCTCAGGCTGCTAGCAAAAACACCGATAATCATGCCACGCAGCTGGTTCACATGTAATTTTACATCTTTTTAAAAAAAATTAGAGTCATGTAACTAATTGGATTTTTTTTTTTAATATTGGTTTATCTTGTACATGGAAACTTGGCAGTATCCCTTTAAAAAGGTTTTAATCCTTCTAGTAGCCCTAATTTCTGTTTCAAAGGCTCCTGAATGCTCGCAAAGGGTCAATGTATACAGGCAGTTGTAAGATGTACATCATCAGTTCTGGTTTTGGACTGTGTCATGACCCCATAGCTGCCTCACACTAAGTAGCCCAGCACCTCACACGCACAGCAGCACAACAAACAGCCGCTACAATTAAATAATAAAACAGCCAAACTTATTTGAGTACTTACCCAACCCCAAATAGCTATTCTGTCCTTATCAACAAAGCCCATTTCAGAAAATTGTCTAAAAACAAAGAGAACAATTAAATGCTTAATGGATTGCAGGTGTTTGCCACGACACAGACCTGCCTATTTCCCACCAAGTCTGCCTCTTGTACAAATAAGCATTTCCCAGTTTATCACAAGGAATGCAAAGGAAAACATACAGTACTTCAGGTACACACATCTTTAAGAAATTCAGAAAAACATTTGTGCATGCGAAAAATCAAAACGGATGCTCTATAAAAGCCCTCAAACCACACTCAGTGATGTTTGTATTTTATTAGGTTAGATTTCATCACCTGCCTCACTTTTTTTTTTTTTAAAAAAAAAGAGAAGCAAGACTCAAATTACAGCAGTAAAGGACAGGCTGATACCTGTAAATCCAGGTTGGGTATAAAAGGAAAAAAAAAAAGATTCTGAAATGCTACTTGCTTAAACTCCTTAACATTTTAAAATCCCAAAAAAGCAAACCCCGTAAGATCACTTCTTTGTGATTCTGAGAGATTCATACCGGTATCATTCTGTTTAGTGAGGTTCTACAAGCATAAACCAAGTGATGAACTATGACATAAAGGCTGAGTAGTTCACACAAGTAACTCTTGTCACAAGAGAAACTTGCAAAAAGCTTGGAATAAAACTTCCAGCTCCAAGTTCCTTGATAGCACACTCTTTAATGTGACAGCTGTCACCTCGATAAACACAGAGACATGGTAAATTCATATTACAGCATTAACTCTTCTCTCTTTTTAAGCATAAAATGATGGCTGGCCCATAAATGACATATTTCAGCATACAAAATTAATGTAGAATTTAGCCATGTTTTCACCAGTAATTGCAAGATGACCATTCAGACCTTTCAGCTTCCCCCCCCGTATACAATAAGCACAGAAAAGGAGGAGATGTCAACCGTTTCACTGTAGCTCACCTGGCTGCTTCTATCTGGTCTTCCACTTCGTATGTTCCCAGCCTTCGGTTTATCGCGTGCATAATTTCATCCCCTTGGTATCCACTTCCTCTGCCATCAAAGCTGGCCACAATGATCTGCTCGGTGCTTGCAAGGTAAGTAGCCCAGCTGATACGGAAGGCATAATCTACTTTCTGACTGCAGGGACCTGCATATCTGGGTGAAAAGGGCCACCGAATTCAGGCATTTCCTTGCCACATATTCTCACACCAAGCATCTGAAATGCAACTAAACTATTGCTGACAATTTTCAGCCACTAAAGAATTGTAAACTTTTAAATTAAATTGAGCAAGAAAGAAAAGTGTCACTGACTGACTCCACCTGCTGCTTTGCCTTGACACCAAAAACAGTATCCTTTTTAAAAAATATCAACTGTTTAGAAAATAGGTTGGACTTTGTTTTGTTGCTTTTTGCTCTAATAAGAAAATTTCAATACTTTGACTTAAGCAGCTTATCACAGATTCAAACCATGGCTCTATAACCCACTTTTCCCTGTATTAAAAGCAAAGAAAAAACTACTATGAATTCTCACTGTCAAGCTTTGTTTCTATATGCTTCCAGAGGAATGTCTGGTATCAAGATCATAATTAATCAGAGGTAATCCTGACAATGGCCCAGGTAAGTCAATAAAAATAGAATCAAAACCAGAGTAAGTCGTAAGAAGCAAAGAGCACTTGAGTGCTCATGAAAAGGTTCAACAGGCACATCAAGAAGTATTACAGTACTGCCGAATGTCATTTTATAAAGATATATTTAACAATTTAAGAGCTAACTTCCTTCTGGAGTCCACTTTTTGTAAAAACAGGGGAAGGTTAACATTACTCTTTTAATGGATAGATAAATGTTAGTAATTTCCAGTGAGAAGAAAACATCCCAGTATAAACAGAAGTACCTGGGGAAGAACAAACCAAATACCATGTACTCATGGTCTTGAATTTATGAAAAAACAAGAAATGTGATCCTGACCACAGGATGCAGTCTGCCAACACCAGCTGACAGTCAAATACCACCAAGAAAACGCAACATTGCACTCCCTACTTCAGCGCTAGGATACATGGCTTATTCAAGGTTTCACTCTGGAATGTCATTTCATTGAACGTTACTCCTAATGAACTCTTTAAAAGAGCAGAGAAGGAGGTAGCCTAACGCTTCATCCTGGCTTTTAGGTCAGATACAGAATGTATCTGCTTCACTGCCACCAGCAAAACATGTGCTTGTTAAGCATTACATCATCTTATGGTACAGGAATCTATCATGAATTGGGAGACACCTCATTTTTTTTAATTCCCTCTTAAAACTACTTGAAGAAGTAATTAGAAAACATGCCAGGTTTGTGTTTTCTGATCTTATTAAGTGCATTTGAAGTAGATGAAAGTGATTATTAGCACAGCGTTGCCATGTAACTTGAAGACTTACACATCAAGGAGCAGAGGGTACTTCTTTGACGTATCGAAGTGGGGAGGCAGTATCATTTGATACCACAGGTCTAAAAGTGAAGAGAGTTTGACTTAGGTCAGTCCTCCACTGAAATATTTTGACATGCACTGCAATTCACACAAGAGCATATCTGACTCACCTCCTAAAAACTAAAAGGTAGTTTAATCTGAACTGTCCTAATATATAAAGGTATAAGTTCCTAGCTAATATATATATATATATTTAATGTTTTACAGCTATTTTAGCAGAAAGTCTGGAATTAGAATGTCTACAATAACAGTAAAATTTGGGGACTCAACATGCTGTCTCGTACCTTTATTCTACATTACAAACTTACATTTAAAACTCGGTAAGTCTCAACAGTGGTAAATCTCACACTAGATCAAAAATGTTTCTCTACTCAAATTTCTCTCCCAGCACTAAAAAGAAATTTTAAATATTTTGAACCTGCCAGACAGGCTTTGCATGACAGTTTGTAAAGCATCCCAGAAACATATCCAAATATCTATTATTTCTCAAGCAACATTCATTCCAGTTCCATCCATGTTATTCTTTCCACCCATGTGGACCGAAAGTTAGCTGAACATTTTAAACGTGCACCATGCAAGTTTTGCAAACTGATTGGCTCGATTGCTTGTTCATGACATTTAAAAGAAGTGATGCTGCAACAGAAGCATGGAGCAATGCTGATGGGCTGCACTGCGCCAGAGCGCAAGCCTTACAGAAATTTCTCTAGATATGAATATGCAAAAAATCAAACCACTGAAAAATTAACCATCTACATTAAATACAGGAAAGTAAGAATTTTAATTTTTTGGGGTACTCTATAGTCTTGGGAGCAGATTTCTTGCTTTATAACATACACAGACTTTGTAAGCAGACTTGGAACTTGAAGTAGGACTACATAAATGGATTTATTTCTCCTATTTGTGACATGAAAAATAGATTCCCCTTACCCACAAGCTTTTACCCTGAAGAGATGAAGGAGTAAGAACAAAGAGGAATAAAAAGATGAATATACAAATGATAGCCCGAAGAACATCTTTAAACCTTCATCTTGCCTGGAAGATTTCATCTTTAGCCCTAGTAAAAACGTGACAGAAATAGAAGACAGAAAACACAAAGATAAAGAGATTTATTATATAAATAAGGTAAAAGTGGAAGGAAGGAGGCATCAAAAAGAACAGTAAACAATGACTGACAGAACTCAATATAATTTGTAAAATATAATTCCATTAAGAATATTCATTCATTTTATCAAGAGGAAGTTTGTCATGAAGAGAAAAGCTAGTAGCAAAGGCTGGAGTTCAGATGGGTACCAGGCCTGCCACCACTGGTCTTTCGGATGTTCCTCAGCCTAGAAGCACATCAAGAAAGCTTCTGTAGCCAGATGTGCAAATTCAGAGGAGTATCACTAGCAAAGGATTAATGGTCATTTTCTAATATTTTGTTCTAGTCTGTATTCAGAGGTTTATGTAGTCTTGGAGCATGAATGTGCTTTTAAGAAGGTGACTATTCAATCCAAATATTCCCTTAGACAAAGTCAAAATTGATCTTGTTGAAATGTAGCTTAAATGATTCTGCAAGCTTTGCCATTTGGATTTTGTTTTTTTTTTTTTGAAAATAATTGAACTTCTCCTCCCCTGTTCCCAACCTGCTAACACCAAAATGACTTGTACCTGTAAATTAAGACCTACTTGAATTTACAATTTAACTTAAATTTAACAATTCTTATAAGTTCTGTACCCCAACCACCATTCCTCTTATTATTTATTTATTGTAGTATTAGAGACTTCTGTATTTCAGGTAATAATCAAAGGAAGAAAGAGTTAAGCCACTTCATCATGGAAACACTGAGATACTTCAACTAGAGAAAAAGCGTATTTTAGGTATGAATGTTTTGGGATTTCAGAAAAAAACAGGAAGTTTGGAGATGTAAAAAAAAAAAAAACCCCAACAATCTTGCCTTGCCTTTAAGTGCTGACTAAATGCAATAATCCCCACTACGCCCATCTTTTCTGCCATGCTTTTCAGCAGAAGACCTAGAAGCACTCGGTGAAAGGTATAGAGAAAGGTAAAACATGTTTTTGAACTTACTGTATCCACCTACACGAATGGATTCAATTTTTTTTGAAGGCATCTGAACATCTTTCAATGAATTTTCCAATTCAGTGTTATTTTCCAAGTATCTGAGAACTACATGAAAGAGTTAGTAAGAGTCAAAGATGAAATACATTGCTTTCCAATGCATTGCTCTTTAATTATGCACTGCCTTAAAAATTCAATCTGAGATGACAGCAAGCTACATTGCAGTCTTAAGTTTACTGCAGTTTTTTTTCCCTCTCAGATTCAATGTTTACAATACAGTTTTCATTCAGTAATTTAGTAACCAGAAAGCTAGTTTCCCCATTTTTCATCTAAATGCAATTTCAGAAAGACTGAACAATTATCAAGTAAATAAGTCATACATTAGTCACTGTTTTCTAGCACAATATAAAATAATACCAAATAAACTATGAATAAATGTATGCCAAGCTATATAATTTATTCTTATGGTTAACTACACTACAGCAATTGTCTGAAATTAAATTTACCCTTTGTAACTGACATTTTAATTATTATGCTAGCAATGAGAACAAAATTAAAATAAGTTTACAGTGCAATTTTCTGGCTCAACACAAATTATTCGTTAAGACAGTCCCGTACCTTGATCATTACTGCTATTGTGCAGAGTAGATATGGGCAGGCCAGGACCTGTTAACAGAGCACAAAACCTTCATGTTTGCATGCTGTCTCACAACACAATTCACATAAAGTAATTGGAAGCAGATGAATCCTAAAAGCTCAGAACTCTTCTCCCTCCAGCCTGCACAAGCTGGATTTTAAGTTAGTAGGGCCCAAACTCAAGTGCCAGGATCCTGTAAAATATTCAGACTGTCTTGCAGGCGAAACACATGGTTGTGAGGTACAGAAGAATGAAACTTGCACTTTTTGCAATAGGTCCAAACCATATGTTGTGGACCATGGTTTGGAAATCTATCAAGCCTTGTCATGGAGACCATAGCAGCCTTCTTCAAAAAAACATTTTTACAAGCTGACAGAACAATAACCTCTCTGCCCTCTGTCCTTGCCCAGAGATCAAGGAAGATCTTGGTATCTTAAAAAGCAACACACACAATTTAAGGTAAATTTTAGAGAAGGCTTTCATTTTCTTACCCTTTGATTCATTTATCTCTTGTACTATCTAGCACAAGCACTACAGGTCAAAGACAGACTACAGTCCCATTGCTTAATTTAGGATTACGTTCATTGGATTTTTTTTGAATAGCACTATCTATGTTAATTTTCTTCCCACACATAGAGCACTTCTCTTTAACCAGCCTGTTGCTCACCTCGCTCACAGAGACTCCAAACTCCTGCAGACAGAGCTTCCCATGCAGCTCTTGAAGAGATGCAGAGCAGACAGGAGTGATTTGCACCTCTTTCAGGTCCACCAATAGATAGAACTATCAAATTATATCCCCGTAATTTTTGTTGAGGTGCTTTTGTGCTTACAAGGGAGTACGTTTTTCCACTGCCAATGCATTTATCCAATGATATCAACACATATCGTTGTTACAGAGTACATATCAAGATCTTGACGAAGTGATCTTTCCCACCCAACTAATCAGTGAGTCATGTTTATGTCAATTAATTCCAGATATACTCACCACGACAATCTAGCTGATAATACTGTGCATCTTTGCTGAAGGACACAGAATAATACCGGCATCGTTCTTTATTCAGATCACAGCTAACACATTTAGTAGAATTTGGACTGCTTTCCAAGGGCACTCTGCAAAGTAGATGAGCGTCATTTCAGAGATGAAAGACTTTGTCTTTTTTTTTTTTTTTAAAGGTATGCTAAACTAATGTATGCCAAACTAATGTATGCCTTTTAAATAAGATGACCAAATGAAATACTTTAAAGTTCAGAATTAAAGTCATTACCGATTTAAAAATTCTAGAAAACAGACTTTTAACTTCTGTATTAAATTAATACTGGAACTATAAACATAGCAAAAAAAAAAAAAAAAGGCATTAGAGGGTTTTTTAGGGCTTTGTTGCTTAAGGATTGGTTGTTTCTTTTCAGAATTTTCCTTTATTGACTAAATTTACAGAAAAATATTTTTACAGTTTATACTCCTACACTGATTTTCATTATATATACAGGATCCCACATTAGACTGTGAACATTCTTATCCTTTAATTTGCAATGCTTTTTCTTAAACTTTCTTTTTCATTAACAAATATTTTACTCATACCGCAGAAAAAAAATTCTTACTTATAAAGATTTCTTCCTCCTGGAGCTTTATCATTTTCATTACTAATGTAGTACCTATAAAAGCAAAACATACTGGTTTTGGTAAAATATTTACAGCACGCTACAATATTTAAAGGTTTATGTTACATATTTAGATCAGATTTTTACAAGTTAAATGACACCACCTCCCTTTTCTTCCTCCCTGCTTGCTTAGACCCTTGTTAAAAGCCCTCCTAATAGGCATCAATAGCTTAATTACAATACTTACAAAAAATTATCGGTTACAGCTTCTATGCTAATTACTTCCCATTTTCCTGCAGTAATAGGTACTGGAGGCTGGCGGAGTGGGAAAAGGCAAGGTGAAAATTAGAATGTGAAGGTCCTCGATGAACAGGACAAAAATACAAGCCAGCAGCCTTACACCTCATTACTTACCTCTGAGCGCCTTATGCGATGGATGTGCTTGTAACCTTCCGTATTGCTGAAGACTTTGTAGTAGGTAGCACCGTCGGGTGCAAAGTGAGGGACAGATGGCTGAAACTTGAACACCAGAAAGATGTCTATTAAAGCAAACGACAAAACTCCAAAACCAAAATGATAAATTTAGAGCTTAGCATCTCTAAACAGGAATTTCAATACTTAATGCGTTACTGAACGTACTGCTAAAATTTTTCCCTGCCGACTTAGTAGGTAGAACCAGTAGCTATTACTCTACAAGTACACACACTTCAAATATTTTCTTGCTCCCTAAGCAGTAAAATTTCCTGAGTATTAGCTCTTGTAATGAACAACATCCCCTCCTATCCCCCTTGAATTTGAAATCTTACTGGTGTTCCCAGTTTCCTACCATTTTAGGAAACAATACCTGCATCTGCTTTTAAAGTCATTGTTTTATTGTGTCCAATGCCAACATGCAATTGTAATGTGTAGCAATATAAACATTCCAAATACAGGTTTTACACAAGCTTCTCATTGTAAAACATGTATTTTTGAACAAATTTTTTTAACTCTTTATTATTTTTTTCTAGCTTGACAGTGAAAAATGTCCCCCCTTTGTTCCAAGAAAAGAAGCTGCTTTGCAGGAAGAAATTCTGGTAGTACGTAGGTGATTACAGAATGCCAGAAAACCCAAACTGGAATGATAATTTCATGAAGGAACTATCCATTTATCAACTGCGAGTGACAAAAGTGAATGGGTTCTTTCTACTGACTGTCATTTGGATGTGCCCTACACAGGAGAGAGAAAAATAAAGGAATGAAACTGAGACGGATGAAATAAGAGTTACATCTGCGATAAGTGTCCAAAACATCTGAACATTAATTGGCCAACTGACACTATGCAATTACCTCTGAGATTTCATGCCCGTTTTTGAACTGGAAAGTGAAATAGAAAGACGAAGTGACTCGACTCTGGTCACTCAGTAAGCAGTGACAGAACTTGAGTCTTCCTAAACCACACACTCCATATAACCTCTCCTTCTTCCCTAGCAATATTTTTTGCAAAAAATACCCTGGCAAATATTTTGCTAGTTTCTCCTTTATCGCAAGTCTTGCTGTTTCAAAGTGCGACTTTCCTTTAACTTAGCTGGCAAGCTCTAACTTAGCTCATGACCTGGAAGCCTTATGCAATAATACAGGCTGTTCTGAGCATTCTTACATTAAGTATAATTTCATGTCTATTTTTGAAAAAGATAATATATGTATATATGTATGGATATATACAAAGAGAGAACTATATATATTTTACATAGTTTACTGAAGTTTGTATATACACCTATGTGACTTGTACATACATATATGTATATACACATCTCATCTATATAAAAATATCCCTTACCAGTTAAGTGCCATTTTATCTTCCCTAAGTAGATAAGAAAGGAATAAATATACCTATCCTATCCCCTCTTCAACCCTCCCTACTTTCTACTCCCTTCTCAAATCTAAGAATCATACAGTGAGATTATCTTTTTCTCCCAACAGCTCCAAAGATGTGGGTTGTCTCTTTAAAAGAAACAAAAAACCAACAACCTCGTTTAATGGCACAGACTCGCATTTTGCCCTCTCATTTTGCACAACTGTTTACAAAGTCTGCAGCTTGATCATCACATTGTCTAATTGTGAAGCCTTTGCTGCAGAGAAGCAAAATGTGTCAGCGTTAAGGCCTTCCTTTCCATATCAAATTTGACAGCAGGTGGGTTGATCTCTCATCTTCATACTGCGGATGATTTCATCCCTGCTGTTGCCTCCCTCTTTGCATTCCTTTAAACTTTCATTTTTGACTTCAAAAGTGAATTAGTGACTAAAGCATAATCAGTGTGTGGAAAATGCGGGAGTGGAAAGTGTACTCTGTGTTCTCATCAAAAACTCTGAAACTCATTTCTCCCTCCAAGTCTGAACTTTTGCATCTCTGCTTCACTTCCCCCAGATCTTCTGTGTAGTTCATTAGGTGCCTACTTTCTACCATGTACAAAAGGACTGAGATGCAGCTTGGAAACCATCATCCAGACAATAGTGACTAGTTTGGCAGAAGCATACGAAAATCTGGTCAGTTTTATGCACCTAGTTCCTAGTTCTCTCCAATGGACACTTTGGGGAGCAAGGGAATAAGTAAGTAAATAAAATCCCAAGGAGAACCTGGAACGGTCTGCTGTAATCTGAAATGCTAAAAATTACTTTTGTCCTCTCTGCCTTTCTTCCAACACAATCCAAAGGTTATAGGA
Organism: Nycticryphes semicollaris; assembly: GCA_013400055.1. NCBI lineage: Eukaryota > Metazoa > Chordata > Aves > Charadriiformes > Rostratulidae > Nycticryphes > Nycticryphes semicollaris. Next base: position 871,496 of record VXBJ01005165.1, read on the forward strand.
TAGACTTCTCAATACATTTTATTCCCTAGATCACGCTGGAGGTGGCAAGAAGACTGGAGAGCAGCCAAACCAGCCATAGCTGACAACTACCCCTGGCACAAGGGAATTCTGAATCGGCTCTTGCACTCCCCCACCTATTGCTACCAAAGCAGTAGGTCAGAATGAGAAAGGAGCCTGGAAGGAGTACGCTGGGTTTTGGCAGGCTGAACACAATGCACTGATCACAGAGGATGCAGTTACAGTTCCCGCCCATGCCGCACCGTCAGCCCAGCCTGGGAGATCAGAACCTGGTCCCCACAAAAGCTTAAAACTAGGAGCAGGATGGCACAGCAGCTCCATTTGAGACCATTTTTTTCATATACATATGTATTGCAGTAAGTGAATGGATCAGACCTGGGCACAAGAGGCACTGCAACCAGCAAGAGGCTCCCATGAGATTTTCTTAATTATCAGCATTATTTAGCATGTGGCAGTTTTAGAAATTGAACACTCACTCTGCCAATCCAGCCAGTTGTACTTTCTTCCGTAAACTGTTTTTCCTAAGAAAGAAAAAACAAACAATCCCACAACAATTATGTTTCTTTTACATTAGGCTATGTTTCTACAAAGATAGACATCCAAAGACGCTCTCTTCCCTTCTAGTCTCATTTACCAAGCATTGCAACTCTCCCCTCCCATCTCATTTTTCTTACCTGTGGACATAACCAATTTCCGGTACTGTTTTCAAAGTCACAGACCGTGAGCACTGAAAAATTCTGAATTCTTCTGAGCCATTGCAGACAGATCCTTTCATCTGTCACCCACGTTACAACACTCAAATAGTGATCACTGAAAAAAGCAATAACATTAGACATTTAAAATCTTCTCTGTAATAGCATCCTATACAACAGCATTCAGCAATTCACTGAATGAGACTCATCTGCCTATTTTCATTTCAATCTACTATTCAACAATAAACAATGATGCAAACCTAATTGCACTGTTTTTTTGCCAATTGTTTTTGCCGCTAGTAGATGCCTTGGTTATTTTCATTCATACAATAAAGAATTAGATAGTTTGTACACACCCGCTTGCAGAAAGACTGCAATTAAATTCTAACGGCCAGATCACCATCTTCTAATGCATAAAATAATAGCTACTCCAGACTGTTCATAAATCTTGTACTGTGTGCATCTAGAGGAAATTATTCTGATTATCAAGTTGTATGGACCTTATTTTGGAGTTTTGTCCTTAGCTGTATGAAGTTGGTTGCTTGTAAGTACTTTCTGAGTGACACGTATCTTTGATTACTTAGTCTTATTTCCATTAGTTAGAATGGAGGGAGAGGTTGTACCAAGAACAAGCATTACTATTTGAATATTTTACTTTCATCTTCAGAATACCAACTAGTTGACATGAAGAATTGGAGTTATCTGAAAAAAATATAATTTTCATTAATATTCCTGTATATTAATTTTTAAAAGGCCCCACATAAAATTTTGTGGTTTTGTTTACCATTATGATCTGTTAGATGTACTCATCTTTTCTTATTTTAGACTTCTCCTATCTCCTAGAAGCCTTATGAACTAAAATAAAACAAACCTCCCCTCCAAGGCAAGTATACATTTTTAACCAGAATTTGCACATTTGACTTGGTTCCAAGTTCATGTTCCCCCTTTCCCCAAAGTTAGTTAACAAAAATGTGTGGGAAGGTCTGTGGCAAGAGTGAATATCTTCGTGATCATTGGGGAGAAGAGGGGGGAGGGGGAAGAAAAAGAAAAAATTACAATTACTGTGGATGGATTAAAAAGATATGGTTACCGACCACTTTCAGGTTTATTTCTAGATTACAGTTTAAAAATGTTTCCAAAAGGTCTATTTTCACATTATTATTTGACTAGGAAGTTGATAGGTCATTTAATTGCTACTTCAATTGGCTTCAAATAGTATATTTCAGACCAATAACAACAATCAAAAAAAAAATATAAAAGCACTCTGCAGGAGCTTGTTTGGAAAAAAATTAAACTGCCATTCTTCATGTACCTATAATAGCAATTTCTCCTGTTTTGTAAAAGGGGAATTAGCCCCACAGTTTTTGTTCCTTCAAAGTGAGGGAAGTTAACAATTCTAGAGACTATAAATCATCCATCAGACAAGATGGGCAGTACCAAAAAAAAAAAGAAAAAAGGTTATTCATTATGGTACTATGGTAAATATTTTATGGTTATTACAGAGAACTAGGAACACAGTTTCAGTTTTCAGCAACCTATGAAATATTAACTAAGCTGCAATTAACTCACGTATAGAGTACAGTAATTGTACACTGCCCTTCCTCATTTGCTGCTGAGCAAGGATATTCCTGTAATCACTGTCAGGAGCTCTCTAGTCTGAAGACAACTTATTTTTAGGACAGATCATTTCAGTTCAATTGGTTTCATCCTCCTGCTAGCCAACAGGAGACCCCTGTACCCATGATGCTGAAAGTGGTGTTTAAACGCTGTATGGATTTCAAGCTGGCAATTCATGCAAGAAGAGTCAGATTGCATCTACCATCTTACATGGCAAAGCACCACCATGCCACATTTTGGCAGCTTTCCTTGACAAATAATAGAAGTTTCCCTCTGAAACTGAAGTGTTCTGTGCCCCCTTCAAATGTTGGGGTACAACTGCTGTGCGCACAACAAGCTCTGAAGAGTGCTGCAACACACAACCAGGGTACCGCCCCTCACAATCAACACCAAGGTGAATGGGGAGAACAACACCACCAATTCAAACTTAGTTTTACTCAGAATTCAGCTCTGAGGAAGCTAAACTAGAATTTTCCACCAAAGAAATTAACCTTTCCTGTCATAGAGTGGTATAAATATACACACTGTGCAAATATTAATTACTTTGTCCTTCCAGAAGCAAAACTACCCAATAGCACCACTGCACGTCATTTGCCTTTTGCTCCTCATGTAGTTTTGCTCTTGCAACATTCCCCAAGACTTGTTCTGGCCACCTCAACATCTGCAAGACGCACACACTGAGGTTTACCCGTTGTTTGGATCAATCAGTGAGAGAAAGAGTTAAGTTTTGATTCTCACACTCATCATCGAAGACTTGATTTATCTTTGTCTTGAATGAATTAATCCTGATTTACAGAGTGTTACATTCATTTAAAAATGGATTAAGTTCACATGACTCAGGCCTGTTAGCCAGATGGGTACAAGTCTGGAAGGGACATGATGGGTTTTCTCCCCAGGTCACACAGCCACATTGTTCAGCTTTTATTAGGGTCTTAACGAAAGATAAAAGGTTAACTCTGAGACAGCAGAGATCTTAGCAGAGATCTTAATCACAACTGACCAAAACGTAAAGGGCTTATAATTCTGAGGCATTGAAAGTCTGGAGAAAAAACAGCGCACAACAGCTATATAATACGTAGTTATTGCAGTGTTACTGCAGAGAAAGGATAAACAACAACATATTCAAAATAATTGCATATCTTGGTTAACACAGAGATGTTAGTTACACTGTGGTGAGGGACTGGTGAGGGACTGAAAGGGAACAGCACTGGCATTGCAGTTACAGCTTTTTGGCCACCACGTACAAAATGCTGGTTTTATGCTGCTTTGTTTATTATTTCCCCGTGAAGTTTATCAGCATAACCTGTGCTTCCAATACCCATCATGTTTGTAAGTGCAAACCTCTAAAAAATTTCCACAATGCTGTTAAAAAGAAAAAACAAAACCCAAGATCTGGGATACCAAATTCTGTGTGCATGCATTTTAAATCAATTTAGCTGCTCTTTACAAAATACATTTATATCATGTTGTGCTTTTCCAGTGGCATTTTGAGAAATACAATTTTCCATTTACTGTGAGAGGTGCTGGTTTTCACCACGTTTCCAAAGAAAACAAACATTTTAAGTATAAATCTGAAGACAACCATGATACCTTGCCTTAGCAAGGAGTCTGCTTCCAATGAAATCAAATCTTCACTTACCATTAAGGTTTTGTTTTGTTTTTTCCCCCCCCAGTGAATTGGAATACATATATTATAATTTGATTATACCAAAACTTGCTCATATTAAAGTTGTACTGTGAAATGACTTCACCATAGTTAGACTCCACTGAATGTGATGAGCCAAGAACTTGTCACATTCTGAATATAACATACATGGAATATGCCATCTATATATAATCACTAGGAGGATAATCTCTGTGCAGATTTTCTCTGGTAAATCTTGTTGCTACCAGAGCTGCATGACTGGGAAAAACTGCCATATACACTGATTATAAGGTGGCCACACATACAAGCTCCTCCTCTCCCACCTAAAGAAACAAGCAAACATTTAAGCAAAAAGTCTTACTCTGAGTTTATTACTGCAGGTGGAGAAATTTCAGCAGAGCGGAAAGCAGGAAGTGATCTGGTATCCACAATGAAGAACCGCACAGTTGGGTTTGTAGCTCCTGCCTAAAAATAAAATTTTTTATTGTACTTTTGAAGAGAGAATATTCCTGGAGAAGTGTCTGAAACTATACATGAAGGAATTACTACAGCCAGCCAGGTACAACCAGCCAACTTCAAACATGTGAAAAAACAAGCTCCTAAATGCAGTTCCTAAGACTGATACATAAATTATCCTTTCTAATTTTTTTATATGAAAGTGTTAGTTATGCATTTCTAGATAAAAAAGACTATGGCATTTAGAAACATTCGTAACTACATAGGGCTTGCTCTACCCAAAGCTGCTTTTGGCCGTATCTCGTCCCACATGCATATCTAACAGTGAATCAAATCCATTGCTAACAGACAGAAAAGCTCTTCTTCATTGAAACCGATGCCTTACATTAAGTGGTCATACAATAGGACAAGGGGTAACAGTTTTAAATTGAAAGAGGGGAGATTTGGGTTGGGTATCAAGAAGAAATTCTTTACTGTGAGGGTGGTGAGGCACTGGAACAGGTTGCCCTAGGAAGTTGGGGTGGCCCCATCCCTGGACGTGTTCAAGGCCAGGCTGGATGGGGCTTTGAGCAACCTGGTCTACTGGGAGGTGTGCCTGCCCACGGCAGGGGGGTTGGAACTGGATGATCTTTAAGGTTCCTTCCAACCCAAACCATTCTATGGTAACAGCTTCCTCTACCACAGTCAAAGCTGTGACTGCAGCATGTACCCCACTACTTTTAATGTAGAGCTACTGGCTACTGACAGCAGTGTAACTGTGTCGGTAAGGGCTGCTTATCCAGAGTTAACTAACCCAGTCCTCATTGTAATGGTTAGGTAGTTGCAGTCAATCCACCTCCAGAAGTCAGCAATATTCCAAACAAAAGCGGTTTGCAATAAAAGGTAAATAAAACTGGCATTTTGTTCCACACCTACATGTCTCCACAGGTGCCAGGCTCAAGGTAGAGTCCCTGTAGCTGTCAGTGAGCCCAGCTGCTTGCTTTGAGCATCAGTGACCCTCTGGAAGGGGCTCCAAGGAGACAGGCAAAGGCCACATGTTCCTGAAGCTCTGGGACAGATAGGGAGTGACTGACCACAGCTGCTGCAGAAAAAGCTGAACTTGGCACCAAAAGGACCAGAGGGCAGCATTTACACCAGACAAGCGGCTGTACCAGTTGGATGATCAGCTGGCTGTTCTGCCTCACTTAATAAAAAGAGTGAAAGTATCTCCCTGAGCTGGCCAGACCAGCGTAAGGGGGATATATAGGTGCCTCAGCCCAACACAGCTATAAAAAACAGATGACAAACAAACAAAACTGAAGAAAGTGAGATGCTTGGGATAGTTTCAACCCGTATATCCCCTCCCAGCAATGGGGATACCCAGCATCGTGGCAGTGAGCGTATTGTGGAAAAAGAGAGCAGGAGAAGAAGCTGCAAGGCACTGAAGGCTTCACTCTCAGTTAAAACTGAAAGAGCTTTAGGTACAGGCACAGAAACTCCATCAGCAGATTCCTCTCCTTCATCCCAATAAAGTATCCAGCAACTAAAAATGCTGCATTAGTTGAAGAAGATTCCAGTATCAATACCACATACAATCCTATCACAATGTACATCTGCCAAATGCTTTGTACCAACTTCAATTCCCTAAAATCTTTTTCATCTTGACATCTACTTGCTACCTCAAAATGTTTTGGTGAAACAACAAAACCTTAAATCATACTTTTTTTTTGCCTTTTTTTTTTTTTGCTTTCCCCTGGAGATAATGAAATACTTTAACACTGCCAGATGCTGTTGACTTCAGAAAGAGTAATCACAGCAAGCTGTTGAGGAGAGACAGACAATATTTTCATTAGCAGAAACTGATTAAATGAGACTACTCTCTTAATGAAACTGCAGAACAACTATGTTTAATAAATAACACAAACCTTGGGGTATGGGATTCTAATGGTCTTTGGGTACTGCAAGGTGTCCTCAGAATAAAAGGAATACTCTATAACAGGAACTTCTGTATCATTAAATGCTGCGTATGCCAAAAAATCACCATTTGGAGACCACCAGAGAGCAGAATGCGTGCCAAACATTTCCTCTGAAAGAGATGCAAATGTATTTAAGTTATAATTGATAAGTTGGCTCTTCTATCCTAGGTACCGTTCTCATTAGTTTTCAATATGATTTCTTTTTTTTTTAATTGAAGTTCAGATACTAAAGTCCAGAATATTTGTCGAGGTTCTGAAATAAGATATCAATGCTAATGATCTCTCATAAGAAGTTAATTCATGTAACTCAATTGCCAGTGATGCACTACAAGTTAGGCAAACTCATTCCTGCTCTTAGATCCTCGCACTAGCCAGGTGTGAAGCTTGGGTAAGGATACATACTTCTGTTAAAATCCAGACCGATTATTTTGCACTTTTCAATAACAGGAAATGAGATAACAGTTATAATAAAATAACTGCAATAAACCAAAGTTTTTACATCATCATACAAAGTAATATAAGCTTGATACAGTTACCTTCATAAACCCAATCTGGTATTCCATTGAAAATTTTATTTTCTTCTCCAGTTTTAGTGATTTGCACAGGCTCTTCTCCTGGTGAAGCTTTTATATACACATTATTATTCCAAACAAATGCCTGCAAAACATCATTGTGATTACAATTGTTGTTAAGAGTAAATTCTAGTTCCTTCCTTTGCCACATATACTGGGAAATTTTGTATCTGAAAGTTGATTTTCACCAAGCACCACTGATATTTAACAAACTTGAATTACTAACACAAATCACGTGCAGCCACCTAATTTCAGGCCTAGATGCAAAAAACAATCAATTATGATAAATGACGTAATCACTTTATCAAGTTTTGACAACCTGGCTATTCATTTTCTGTTGAGATACAAGCTTATTTTCTTTCATTAGGAGTTGTTTTTCCATATTCTTTCAAAGATATATCTATCTATTAATCCCTATAATATATATCTATATATCTACAATCCCTATAATAAATAAACATGACCTTCTGTGATAGATCTTTAGTCAGATCCAACACTCACCATAGGGAATACACAAGCCTTGCAAGCACAGCGGCTGTCACGATTGCCATGGAGTGGAGAGGAAAGGAGGAAGAAAAGGACAGTGGGAAAGAATACAAGAGAGATTTTGCCGCTCTAATACCAGTTACACACATCTATCAACACTTCATTGCTTATGGTGTAATTAGGAGATAAAAACCACTGTGATGAGTAAGCAGACAATTGTTGCCTTTGAAAGGGAACTACTGTCTGCAACTGTAAAAACATGAAGTTCCAGTGCATTTTGCATTATATAACTACCGGGGCCAATACTACTTTCAGGAATGCCTTTTCATTAATGAACAAAACAAAACACACCTAGGTATTTTGGAGTCTTTCCAGCAACAGCAGCCAATTTGGAAACTAATTCAGCTTCTTATCTAGCAGCAGGAAAGTCCCCAAACCTCAAGGGTACATCCAATGTGATCTTACATGTCATGTGTACAAAAACGACTCTTTATGTAAGTTTCACTTATTTTTACTAACCAGTTTGTGACCAACAGGTGACCAGGAAATATATTGTGTATCATTAAGTAGTAGTCCATCATCTAAGATAGAACTGGAAAAAACAAAACCAAAATGCAGATAAGATAAATCAGTGAAATGCCATTTTATTGCAAAATAATGTTAAAATTATGTCTTATGTGCAAGAATTACTGACCTGGTATTGAAATCATAGATGTGATATGAAGCTGTATAGGAATGCCTCCACAACTGCAAAAGAATTATATAAATATTAACAAAGTTTCGCCAGGATTCATGTCTCTTATGTTCTGGATTATCTCTGAAACCCTCCTCACACTTTTGTGTGACAGAGCACAATGAACGTACAAGGTAACAAATCTCTACAAGCTTTAAGAAAAGACTAAAGAATCATCACCCCCCTGGGATCACCATTTAAGTATTATGATGGAGGCCACTGACCGCTTCAGGACAGAGACACAGAGGCCAGAGATGCTGCAGATTTTCAGAAATCCTGGTAGCTACATGCCTGACTACCACAGCTACACACAGCTAATTCTTCTCCTTCTGCCTTGCTGGCACACTTGCTGTTTTCTGTCTCATTCTCCGTGCTGTATTATTTAACTTGGCATCTTACTGTTTGGTAGTCCCAGCAGTATTTCTGCAGCACTTCCTCCAGTTCCAGGGTGGCCTATTCCCATTCATATTGTCACAAAAACAAACCCTTTCTCTCTGAATGCCTGTATCACTCTGTGGGCTTTTACAAAGAGAAAGATGATGATGATGATGATAATGCAGACACATTTAAATGGGTTCACTCCATGGGGCTGAGAGAGGTTTGATTTAGCCTGTGGTATTGACATGCTACAATAATGCTACCTTCTACGATGGTATCTTCATCTTGGTATGAAGATATAAAACAATAACAGTACTACACAACCAGATGGCTATTACATAAGAAGTGTCTACATCCTCATGACTCATTTTGTTACTCTCTTTTCTTGCAATAAAGATTAATAATAACATAACTTTCAATTGCACTATTATATAAAGGCTAAAAGATCTTGCTTCAGCATTAAAATAAAATTTTCTTTCATGACTGCAACAAATAAAATACTATAGAGCAATAAATCACAAATAGAGGGGATGCATAGGGTGCCTGGAAAAATAGAAGGCATTTTGTGGCCACTTAGTGACACAGCCAATGAAAGTCAGACAATTCTGAGCAATTTAGAAACAAAAGGTAACTGGCTTAGTAGTATCTAGCAAGGAAGCTAGAACTGCAAAAAAGTGATGACTGAGTGGATGGGTTGTGGCTGGCGCAGTGAGAGAGGCACTCTTGGACTGCACAGCCAGAACATGTAGCCAGAGCTCAGCAACACAGTGCTCAAGTATCTGTACACTGCACAAGTCAGCTCTGAGCTTTTTACCAACAAACAAGGCAGCTAGCTCTCCAGAAGGAAAAAAAAAAAAAA
>VXBJ01005165.1:880923-891039 GCA_013400055.1 Nycticryphes semicollaris
AAAAAAAAAAAGGAAACAACAACAAAGTTACTGGCTTCTTAGTGCACACACTGTAGGGCAAATTATCACCTCCATTAGGTTTCTGTAACTGTCCTCAAGTGGCACACAGCGCCAGGCTTTCATGCCAGCTGGCACAAACGCAGGTTGACCTTTGTTGCATGGTTCAGCACCAAGCCAGGATAGGAGACTGTGCTGGAGGTATTTCATGTGCTTTTTGACAGTAGGGAACAAGGACACCCAAGTCCACTCCAAGTACAAGAGGACAGACTTCTCTTGTAAGCACATGCTGCTTTTCATTCACTTCAGTTTTAAATTCTTATGCCCTAACACCACAACATACCACCATATTGTGTATATATATATATAGCATATATATATATACACAAAACATAGGTATACAACCATATCTACCCATCACTTCTTACCCACACAACTCTTTAGACACTCGTGCCTATCTACTCTTCTAGCTTGTCTCCCCAGATGAACCATCGAGCCTCACTCTCCTTGTGATCTCTTTCCATCCACTTTTCATCCAGCTTCTTTTCTCAGGCAGTCCTATCTCTCCTGCCAAGCCCACAGACAACACACCAGCCTCCCTCCTCCTACTGCCCGCTCAACTTCACTGTTCCCCTGCAGACATCCATCTCATGCATCCATCCTCCTGCATTTCCCTCACAGTCTCTCAGCCTTTGACATCCCTACTTGCAAGACCACCTTCTCATTTAGATGTTCCCAAACCTTTATTTCCCAGCTTCATCCTCAGAGAAGTAAAGTGCACTTGTACCTTTGTATAGCTGTACTGCAGAAGAGCAAACTTTTGGTCAGGAGACAATATAACTGTGGTTGCCTTGTATTTATCCTGTCAATGAAGAGCAAAAACAACACATAAAGCACTGATTCCAGGTAAACGCGCAGAACAAAATATTAAATTCAATACCTTCCTCAATGTCTGCATCTATTATATATAAGTCAACGTACTAATGTTGTATTCGCCAAGACTACTGAGGATGTTCCGGTTTCAGCATCGACACGCAGGACGTCCCCATTAGCTGATTTGTGAAGATACTGATTTCCTAGAAGAACAAGAGAGCTGCTAATAAACACTAAATAAAATGCTGATCAGTTACTTCTCTTTTCCCCTTATGTTTTTAAGCAGAAAATAAAATTCAAAAATCTGGTCAATGTTGTGTTTCCCACTTGTGTAATGAAAGGGTGTTTGTAGCACAAGAATATTCACAAAATGCAGTCCTGGTGCTCGCAGCCTCCACCTTCTGGCACCTCCTTCTCTTGGGGCACCAAGCACATTCAAAAGGAAAAGCACCTTGTATCCTCCCGTTCCCTGACAGCCTCATGTACAAGAAGCTGACACACTTCAGAGTATAACATGCTTCTACAAAAAAGCATAGAAGTAAGTATGCTCTGTTAGCAGGAGAATACAGCTTGCCACAAACACAAATGAATATCTAAGGGGAAAGAAATACCAATACTCTTTGAGCTATGCATCTTTCTATAATGGCACCGATAAATAATTGAACTTTTTTTTTTTTCAGGATACGGTAGTCACCTCAGGATGAAGATACGTATTTACTGAGGCAGCACATTTTCTTGACATCAATGCTGTGTGTAGAAGTGAATTACCTGAAATCCACTGCAAATTATATGTTTTGTACTTATAATCATTGTTCAAGTAATTCTGTAGAGTGTATGTTCTTCGTGGATCGGGCTCAGAGGTACTTCCTGAAAGACAGAGACAGAATAGAGATTTTGGTGTTACTGCAAAGTATTCCATCCCAGCTTCTTTATCAGACTACCAAAATAAGTGGAGCTTTGTTGCTGGTTATTGATGCAGTTTAGCTAACCAGCTCCAAAGTAGCAGCAGTGAGAAGGCACTAAAGCTTTACTGCAAAATAAATGCAGCAAGCATAAAATAAAGGAGTATCGGTGAGATCACTCAACAAACTCATGTAAAAATTACAGATGCTTTTTCTCTGCTGGTATTTTGCTTTAAGTTACACAAGAGATGTTTCCTTTTGAGTAAATGAAAAAATGTTTTAGACAGTGACAAAAATAAACAGAAGACCTCTGGCCCTCCTACCTCAGGAAATGCATACTTGTACTCCTCAAAAATTGAAAAGAAGTGATTTTAATGCCTTTCCCCCCTATGCTCACTCTGTGAACTTCACTGCAGAACCATGACTGCCAGATTTGCATGAGACATCAATTGGGGGGTAGATTGTGGAAAGCAGAGACACACGCACTCATGTTTGAGAGTGGTAGATGGGCAAGACTGTCCAGATGAATGAAATGTGGCATCCACATAAGTAGATGTACAGACCTTGAAGGATCTCCTAAAACTAAAGCAGCTGCTGCGCTTTATCGCATATGCCGTAACAATGTTGCTCCTGTTTGTTAACCCTTCAATTGCAAATCATCTGCTTAACATTAAACTCAAATTTCAGAATTTACTCAGACAACAAATTGGAGGAGCAGTAAAATTTTCAAGAAAGGTCTAATGTAAAAAAAAAAAAATAATCAGAAATGCTTAGTGATAAGCTTACAATGAAATAAGTGGTTAAATATTTATCCCTCTCTTGATGTGTTTTTCACCAAGGTATTTTAATTTTTACTGCAACGTTACTATTTTGACTGCAAAATTAAAGCTAACTAACTGAGTGACTATGAAAAAACTAAGTGAAACTTTGAACCCAATTAAACTAATGAGTTTGGTAATCAGCTCCACTGCACTACAGTCAGCTTTGATGAAACATACTTCTTTCTTACTGGCTGTAGTGCAGAAGCCACTCGTTCCAAAATCTGAAGGGTTCAAATTATAATAATAATAAAAAAATCAGTTTGTGAGTCTTTGTGATATGTTTCCTCTGAAAAGAAAGACTACAATTTTTAAATTCGTGTGTGCGATTCTCTCCGTGCTTCCCCCCATCCCTTCCCCCCACTCAATGGAAACCTGAAAACTACCCTCATACAAACCCACACAGTCCAGTAAGGAAGCAAGTTTTATTTCAACTGGCTAAATCGTTCCTTTTTTTTTTTTTTTTACTAAGAGTACAAATCAAAAGATGTAGAATAAGAACCGTTGATAAAAACAGTCGAGTACAGATGTGGTGACTGATCAACCAAGGTAATAACCTGTCCATATAAATTCTCAGAGTCCCAGTCTGAGATACTCTTTAAGAGACAGCCTCTTCTTTCATTATGCTGAAGAGTTAGAAGAATGCAAGTTCCTTGGGGGGACACACACAGAAGAGCACCTCACCATCACTTGTGCATGTTATCTTTCTGCAGGTTAAATACATGCGACATCTACAACAGGACAGGAAGATATTTATATTAGCTATTACGGTTTCACTCCTATTTCCAAACAATAAGCACATTGCATACGTACAGCACAGACTGCACAGCCATTGCTGTAATAAAAGTCAAGAGCCATAACAAAGATTTTAGTCTAAGATGCTCGGCAAAGGTTAAAAAAATTACTTGCTCAACTCCATCTAAAATGTGAATGCTGTAAAAAATTACTAGTCTAGATTTCTAGCTCACAAAACTTCAGTGGAATATTAATTGCTCAGGTTAATTAGTCTATATTAACTGAATATTTAATTTGATGGATTACAAACACACGTGTATTTGATATTCATGCACAGTTGTCTATTTGGGAATATCACTTCTCTCCTTCCTAACTGAGTAAGTGTCATTTTCAGTCAGAGGGGTTCAGAAAGCAACAAACTTCTCTCTTGGAAAAGGAGGAGCAATTTAAGACAGGTGGCTGATGAACAGGTTTAGGGATTTTTCCAAACTGATGAATGTTTTTCCCCCTGGTGACATACATATTTTGCTAAGGTCTCATTACTAAAAATCAGGCCACTATTAAGATTTGTTGGCTGTGTATAAAATTAAAATTTCATTTTCTGTCAACACCTTCCACATAGTAACTGAATATGAAAACATACGCCAAGCTGTAAGGGTATAGTCATAGAAGTTCTAGTTGAAGTATTTCCTTAACTTGTGAGATAGGCCACTACCAGTATATTCTTACTTATCCATATCATGCCTCTGACCAAAGATACTCAAAATACATTGAATTCTGCATTTAGGCTCTTGTTTAGAGCCCATTTGAAAAAAGTGTCAAACAGGTTTATTTTGACAAAATAAAATAGTTGTTGGCATTCAAGAGCATTTATTTGGCTTTGAAGATTGAATACAGGTCCATGTATGTTCATATTTTAGCAAAACAGCTTCTTTCACTCTTAGGCTCCTCAGAGAGGCTGTGAAGGATGATTTTTTTTTTTTTTTTGCTATTTTTCTTATTCCAGATACTGAATTATTTTTCTGAATTCCAAATGACTAGCTCTTCATCTCTACCCCCAGCAGCACATACATATTTCCACTGTCATAATGATATACTGGAAATATTTACATGTAATACCCTCATTATACAGCAAAAACTAAGTCATTCTGGGAATAAGGAATGTAATCTTTTATGTAAGTAGTACTCACATGAAGTTGATACACAGTTTTGTCTCAACTTTGGATTTTTTTTTAATGTCACCCTTTCTGAAGAGAAAAATTGAGTCGGTTTCTGTAGGTGTAAGGTGTAAAGTAAACAAGAAGGTAACTATTGTGTAAGGTTTATGATATGACACATCACCATACCAAAATCTAAAGTTGTTGACAAATTACTTTTGGTATATGTATTGTTTATTCCCCAGTGTCAAGACACATTTTACTAATTTCCATATGTAATGAAAAAGAGCAAGAATTTATGTAACCAACTTAAAAGAGAAGGAAAACTGTAAAACCAGTAACAAGAGAAGCTTTACTGTGTGTTCACTACTAGCAAGAGAGACTGGAACAAGGGAAAGACAAGTACAAGCAAGATACTCAGCAACGAGAAAGGAAGGGATAGAGAAATCATAAAAATCAGAAAAGGTGGATGAGTACCGCCATTTTTAAGTGCCAGCAGAACAAGAATGAGAATGATCCGTAATCTAAGAATGTAATTTAGGAGCAGCGTGAGAGATGCAAGAAGGGAAACCTGACTGATTCAGTAGTTAGAAAAAAGTGACATTTTGGGCTATCTTTTCCAAACCTTCCTTCTTCCCTGTTCCTCTTCCGATGTGTGCAGAAAAGCACTCAAAAACTTTCCCCCGATGCTCAAGCCCCCAGGAACTGACAACTGGAGCACAGAAATGGATTTCCAGCAAAAAAGAAAGTAAAAATGACTCTGCTGGGTGACACCAAAGATTTGCTTAAGTGAGAACCCCATCTGATTCCCAGCGGCGGATACTGGGTATCTAGGACACCATAACTAACGGGTGAGCACTGTGAGACCTCCCAGGGTAACTTCACCCAGGTGTCACTTTTGGAGCCTGCAGAGACTTCCCCAGAGGGAAGTAATCATTAACTTTGTAATCAATAGCTCTGGATTTCCTCTCAAATTTGTCCCACCTCACACCAAGCAACGAAATTAAAATAGCCGTAGTGTTCTACAGAGAGCAACCAACTGCTAGTAATATTTGTTTAATACTACATTACTCAACATTTGAATTTAGGTAGATAACCAAGTTAAGTGACAGTTACAGAAGTCAAGGACGTACAGCAGGAAAACATTTCATTCTCCACCTTTTCCTTCATTAGCTAGAAAAGTAATATATTTGCACACAACATGAAGACTACAAAGATCCTGTAATGCAGAGCAAGATGCATGAATACATGGGGAGAAGAGAATAGTTAGAACAGTCTGATTCGAGCTGAAGACTGTGTGGACAGGCAAGTCTACAGCACACTCACAACATGGTTATGAACCTGCTGCATCTCCCATATGACTTTGGAGAGAATTTCAGCCATTACTTTGATAGAAGTCCTTTGAAGCTAGGTTACGGGAACTAACTACGGCTCACCACTTACGGAATTGTTCTGCAAAAAAAACCACGCAGAATCAAGATTCATCTAAACCTTAATTTCCAAATCTAGATTCAAAGAGATTCTGATTCCATTTCAAAGACAAATTTCTGATACATAGCTTTAAATTCCCTTCCAGATTTTCTAGCTTTCTCCCTAAACACCCTTAAATGTAATGCCTTTCAGAAACTGGAATAATACAGGATTCCCTTATTCCCAAGAAAAGCGTGACAGATCACAACTGCCAGATTAATCCATCTTGTAGCACAGGTCTTCAAATATGAGTGTTGTATATCAACCAGAAGTCCCTCTGTATTTCAAACATACTGTTCAGTTGCAAGCAGGGTATTGACATTGGCAAGAGATACTCCCCCACACCACCCAGTCATAAAATTGCTTCATTCAGGACAGAATGCAGATAGGGTAAAAAGGCAAGACTGTAGATAAACCCATCCCAAACAGAGCAACAGTAAGAACTGTTTGGAGGTTTTTCAGTTATACATTAACATGGCTGTAAGGAAAATCTCCAGCCTCACCTCTCGGGTCCTTGAAGCACACAGCTGTCTCAGCAGTCCCAACATTCTTCAACTTCAAATCCAGGATGACAACATGAACACAATGGACTTTTGCTGCCAGTAACCCTTATCTCTATTTATGGTACCTTTTACCAGCCACTAGTAATACCCAACACATCAGTGAGGCATCATCAGACTCACAGAGCACCCTCAGGCACCTTAAGGTCATTAACTTCCCCAGCACCAGCTGCACTTTTCCAACCTCTTCTAGGCACATTTCTATCAAAAGGCCACAGAAGCTGATACATGTAGTGTCATGTGATCATGACAGTGATGAGTTGTCTCATTTAGTGCGTGTCTCACGGCTGGAGAATTAGACCTCTAGGTGAAGGAACCTGGTTGACAGTCATATAGGACTGTCTACGACTTGCTCATGGCAGCAGAATGATACTAGATATTGCACTGTCTCCTTTCTGCTCTCAGCACTGGCTACTCTTCCTCTCACTCCTGGCCTTCCTGCCCAGCTGGCTGTAACAAGAGCTGCTGTTACAGAGGAGATAGTGGTGTATGGCCACTGGATGTGTCAATTTGCCTTTTCCATGGAAAGTAACGTGAGGAAAAAAAAAACCACAAATATACGGGAGAAGCAGAAGCAAATGGGTAAGTGAATTAAGAGCAGACAGAGCACTTTTTTTTTTTTTTTGTATTTCAAAAACACTCATGCTTTACAGGTAACCCACTTGCTACTGTAGTCACTTCTTGAATAGCTCCCCAAAGCGTAACAATGCTTTCATCAACAGACTTCAAATACAAGCCCCAGGGCTGTTTTGAGATTAAACTGATAGCCCTGTGCAGTTATTAAATACATAATCAGGTGGCAAAATAAGCAGTGGGTATAAACAAAAAGTATAGAATTTTGTACACAGTCCTGGCCGAAGACCCTGAAGGGCTGCACCCAAACTTAAGGAACCTTTTTGCAAGTTTAAGTCTGCAGTATTTCCCCATGCTAAATGGCTGCATGAGAAAAAGCAGGAGTTCCTCTTGCCAGGCCTACAGTTCAGCCAACAAGTCACAACTCCAGAGTGGCAAAATTTCACAACCTTTCACAGCACCAGAACCCATTTATCAAACTTATTCCATGCTGCATGATTACTTACAGGCTCCTGAAACAAAAGCACACTGAGAAGCATGGCGGGGAGAAGAGCCAAAGGTAAGAAATTAAAACTCAAAATTATCTACATATATTAACAATCATAATTTCCACTCCCTGCACAATGCTTGAACCACTGGGATGAAATAAAGATTTGCTCACAATTACAATAACTTTTATCAGTCAGCATCTTCAGCTGACTTGCATGCCATGAGGTCATTCATAAAAGCCACATAATCAAATTGTCAGTGATTAAGTGCTCTAGTCTATGTAGGGGTGATTACAAGTGCACCACCTGTAGACTCTCAGCTAAGAGAAAACAGTTGTTTAGCACACATCAGTCCAGAATTTGAAAAGCACCCTGTAGTGGGTAATGGTTGCAGTTGTTATTCAGATGTTATGCTGGCCTGATTTGGGAATAGACAGGAATTCAAGTTCTTGAACTTAGACCACTCCATCTCAGTCCTTAATTTACACAGAGGGACCTGGTGAACTCCTAGGCTGTGCTAGGTAATATCCCACGCACTAATTTGAGCCAACGGGAAAAAGACTGACACATTGCCCTACTCTTTTACAAACAAAACGATGCAAGCCGAGGCTGACAGCATGGTGATATTCTGCATCCAACAGAACCATTTTTTAAAGTAAAATCTATGTACTATATACTCAAGGACTGCTTCTAAATTGCAGTCACCTCCCTGGCAAAAAAACTCCTATGCTACAATTTAGGAAATTAAAAAACACATTAGATTTTAAGACATAGCACTGGCCTTAAAGTAGACAAGCACCAACTCCTCAGCAGTTCAAGCCTAAATACTGAATTCTTTCAGTAGCTGTTATCTCAGAAACACATTCATCTGATATGCTGTGAAGACCCTTTCCCTTGCCCTTCCCAGATTCTGAAAGTAAGAGTATTTCCTATCACCTCAAAAATCTGCTTTTTTTTTTTTTTTTGAGACAAGTGGCAAGAAGCTGCCCAAAAATAACAGAAAAGAGTCAGCATCCACTGACTCAAGTTTTAGCCCAGAAGGTATGTAATTCAGATACCTGGACTTTGAAAAAATCTATTTTTTAATGACTGTGATATTAATAATGACAGAGCTGAATTGCAAAAAAAGTTTAACACAAGTTACGTCTTATGAACACCAGTGACACAAGCATCACCTCTTTAGGTGACATACAGAAAACCCACCAGGCATTGCTGTGTGCATACACAACAGCTGTGTTCAGTTCTGAGCACCCTGTGGAGATCAACACACACATCTTCACACTTTTGGGGTGCACCTCACAAACAGAAGACCACCAAAGGTCTAGTCTAGAAAACACTTTGTTTCCTTAGATTTTGCAGTGCTGAGTTTTACATATCGCAGCTGCTCAGCTGTTAATCATAAGAACACAAATACAGAGATTAACCTGCACCTCTGTCCTACCAGCTGGAAGCAATGAGTTGCCTGATGAGGATTTAACGCTGTTTCACATTAACATCCAGCGCTACAACAACAAACTGGGAAGTAGAATCTGATCAGAGTCCAGAAATGCACTCCAAGTCTTTTCCTACTCTTCTGACCTCTGTAATTGTGCTGTGTATGTAATCTCACTCAGTAACATTAACAAAAGTTGTGCAAACAAAGCAAATTAGAGGGAAAAGAATCTTATGTCTTCAAGGCATCCTAGAAAATAGTGACATTTTACTCCTGGTTCTACAGCCTTCAGATACAATAGGAAAGGAAAATGCCGAAAACGATAATGTTTATAACTAATATTTTCTCAGCTTACGTGGGACTCAAGGGACTTTTTACCTCCCCCCCATCCTTCCAGGTGAGACACCTTCTGGACGAAGGACCTCCCCGCTCCCCAGGAGTTCCACCCTGTTGCCTCAAGCACAAACTTTCCGCAAAACTTCACCCCTGGCAGGGGCAGTGGGAGCCGCGGCGGGGGATCCCCCGAGCCCTCAGCGGCCGCGGGAAGGCTCCCGGGGCACCCTCCCCACACCCCCATCCCGCCGTAGACTTACTGCCGGTGAGCAAAGCCAGGGGCACGGCGATGACGGTGACGACGACGGCGACCCCCAGGATGCCCAGCAGCCACTTCACGAAGACCTGCAAGGAGAAGTGTCCCGTAAGGCGACAGCCGCGGCTGCTCACCCACCAACCCCCCTTCGGTCCCTAACCCACCTTCATGGCGGAGCAGAGCGGTAGGGCCAGCGGAGAGGAGAGGAGCGGAGCGCGGCAGGAGGGCGGTACCGGGCGTTGCCGGTGTCCCGGGGCGCAGGAGCGGATAGGAAGGAAGCCGGCGGCTGTGCAGGGCTGCCACTGCCCTCGGGGGCTTTCCCGTGAGCGGCGGGGGGAGAGGAGAAGGGTGGGGAGGGGAGGGAACGGGGGTGGCTGCCGCTTGCAGGAAGCAAGTCCCGCCAGGCAGCGGGGGGTTTTGCAAGATCGTGGGCTTCCTGCTGGCTTTGCAGCTTCGCCTGGTGTTTGGGTTTCGTTGTTGTTGTTGTTTTTTGGGTTTTCTTTTCTTTTTTTTTCTTTTCCC
>VXBJ01005165.1:891119-904388 GCA_013400055.1 Nycticryphes semicollaris
TTGAGCTGCGGTTTCTCCTTCAGTTCCAACACTCGGAGCGCAGTGAGGTGGCTGTACCTTAAAGGGAAGGGACCGTCGTCACTGAAAAGGTTTCTGTAAGAAATTAGATAAGGGCCACGCAGAGGCCCCAGAAGTGAAACGCCTTCAAACGCTAATGGCCAAGCTCTTAAGGCTTTGATAACACAAACATTAATCGGCTTTAATTAAAGTTTCGGCTCTTTGGACTTAACTTCTCTGGCAGTCAGGTCATGGAAAGACTTGACAAAATTGCAGGAAGGGCTTCTGTATATTTCTTTGATACTGGTTCTTGGCATAGAAGAGAGATGGATGTGTAAATCGGCAGACTGGAATTTTAAATTAAACCAGAAAATACAAGTACAGGATAAAAGTTTAAAATTTAGCTTTGAAGGTGACCCTAGCTTATCACGTTGGACAATTTCATGTCCAAGGAGAATTTTGAGTGTGTGTTGAGATAGGAGGACTAATTTTGTGAAAAAAAAACCTGTAAATCGAAACTATAAAGCATTTGATTGTTTAAAAAGCAGAGCATCACCAAGTAGTCAGAAAGCTGGGGGAGTTTCTGAAATTATTTTAAGAGAAAAGATACCTAAAGCAGACTTTATGTATTCCATAAATGGGTAAACTGGAGGATGTTCTTTTAGAGATGAAATGCAGCTATTTTACTAAAACCATCCTAAATTGTTTTAAGGACTTAGGAAGATAAGAAAGGATGGATGTGGCCTTGAGAACATGGTGGCCTAAGACAAGGATGCAATAAATATGGGCATTGTTTTTACAGTCAGATGGTAGCAGGAAGATCATTAGTTTTAATGGCCAACTAAGCAGTTAGAATGAAAAATAAGCCAAAGACAGATGAAGAAGATGAAGATTGAGGAAGAAATGACCCTCACTCAAAATGAAGACCTCCACAAGGCACGACTATGTGTACCTAATAACTTATTATAATATGTAAATGCCTTATCAGAAATGTAATGAATATGCTAATATTCTAATAAGATTATATTGAATATGTATACCTGGAATGTATAAGTTTGACTTGAGGACAGCATTCAGTGTGCACAATAGGAGGAGCTATGCCCTGTGGACCCAGCGTTGAAATAAAGAATGCCTGCTTTCTAAAACTTTGATCTGCCAGTTTGTGGTATGGGTGTGGTTTGTGCTTTTGGTTTGATCCATCTTCTCGGTTTTTGCCCCTTATTTGCAGTTCCCCCCACCAGCAGTTATCAGAGAGATGTAGCTATTTTATAACTTGAGAAATGGAGCACAACAAATACACAATCCACTAAAGCAAGAGGAAGAGACTTGAAGCCAGGGAGATGGCAAATGTTCTTAGACACACACCCACCCCAAAGCCCCCATGCTTGGGGTGAATCTTCCTTTTCCCATTGAGTAGGAATCATAACATACATATAATTTGGCCAATCTGTGTTTTGTTTTCTAAACATTTAAGTAGTGGTCATCACTGTGGTTCAAAGTATAGTACAGTCAAACTACAATCTCAGTCCTCTAATAAAATGTACCTGAATATTACCAAGCTTTTCATAGCCAAGTTGCAGCTAAATGTTTTGAGAAATTATCTGGAAGGTTTTAATGTTTCTCAGTGGTTTATTCTAAGACAAAAAAAGACCTACGCTAGCAAAACATATGCCCAGTTCCTGCTAGTTTCAGTGGGTATGCTGAATTTTAAGTACCTTTGGAAATCTGGATTCTTGTATCTAGACCAAAATGTCTAATAATGTACAGTGCCTCTGACTCTGGTCATGCCAGAGAGACTAATGGGACCTGATTCTGTACTCAGAACCACCTGAGGAATCCAGTAAGAGTCAAGATAGCAGAATATGTTTTCCATTTACTTGTGATAGTTCCTATCAGTAATTCTGTACTCCTCGGAAAAATCTCAGGTTCCCCCTGCCTGATCAAAATAGTGCCCCCCAAAAAGATTGTAGTGGTTGTGCTTCTGGTGCTCTGTCAGACTGTGTTTAGTCATGGTCTGAGACTTACAAAGTTACTCCAGCTAAATATTTCAAATTACTTTATACCATGTTTTGCAAACAGATATGTATTAATGTGATGCCAAGAGATGAAAGAAATGAATATCCAGCAGCGGCTGCTACACAATAAAAATGGAGAAGCGATAGCTGTTTATTATATTGTGTGCTGAACACAAAAGTATTCATAAAGTAGTTGTATAATTAAGAAGAGCTACTTATTACAAAGAACCGATACCCAGCCTTCAGCCTGAAGATCAGCCAGTTGGTGGACCTGCCAGATGTGATGTCTCCTTCAGCCTCAGTGAAACTCAAGACTTTGTTAAAAAGTCTGCTAGTATATTTGAGTCTTGCCTCCAGAAATATTTGGAGAAGTCAAACAGGAAAATTGGAAAACATAACTCTCCCTGCAGGACAAAACCAATAATATTGTTTGTGACTAAAATGTATACAATCTACTTCACAGGTGCAATAGTGTGTTCCAGATGTCTCAGAGTGTGGCTGTGGGAGACGAAATACGTGCTGGAGAAAGTTTTGTACTGATTCAGTGGCTCACTTCAAATGTGCTCTGAGGAAGAGAAGGCAAAAGTGCTATTAGAACTAAGGAGTGTTCAAGTTCTGACTAAGTGTGTCTTTTAATACTAAATATATTAAAAATGTCTGGGTTTCTTTTTTTTTCAGAAATAACTTCTCTTTGTTTCTTTGCAGTTTGAGGCCAAAATGGCATAAGGACGGTTTTGTAATATATCTTTACACTGGTTCTATTCAAGAGGATTGTGAAGAGAGTATTAACAGAAAATCAGGAAAGTAAATGAGAAAAAAAAGTGCTGTTTTCTGTGGTTATGTCATTGGGACAACCATTTCAATATGACTAGTAACGTCCGTCATTCAGTTCTTTCAAGTTTATGTATTTCTCTTAATAAAATTAATTTCCTGGCAATGTAAGATTTTTGCCCCATGTTCTCCAAGCACAGTTAAATGGTTAGAGTATCTCAGATTTCTAGTAATTTTTATTGTATTAATTCCAATTAGTTGTCTTGTTTTGCTACAATATGCTTATTTTTACAGCTTCTTGGTAAATAGGGTAGAAGAAGAAGGCACAGCCAGTCTGTAAAGTACAGTTAATGGCAGAGATAATATTGGGAACACTTTAATATAAGGCCACCTGGAAGTTCTAGGCAGCACATGTGCAGACACACAGAGGACTCTAGATACACATGTGAGTTCATGGAATATGGAATTACAGAAGGTGCACATACACTATACAGTCAAAACATCTAGGCCAGTGGTACTATTTTATATCTTCTTTAAGTTGTATGAAGGTTCAGTTTTCTGGTAGAGTGAAAGAGTCAGCATAGAGTGAATGAAAAAAAAAAAATCAAGTTTATGCACCATGAACTGCATCTATGATACATTTACAATGTATTTCAAATGTAACGGGACCCATATACTATTTTGTAGCCTTAAAACATACACCAGGTACAGAGGGGCATCGTAACTGTGCCATCTTCTACAGCATAACAGTCAAGACCCCTCATACACACCAGAGCACATGATTTTAACAAGCTGAATGCAGTTTGGGTTCTTGTCTCAACAGAAGATTAATGTTTGTGAGAGTGGATGAGGGTGTAGCCCAGTAGGTAATGCTGAAACATTCTCCTGAGCACGATTCCCTTAAGCTGGCCCATTTCCTTCCTTTTCATCTCGGAGGGCAAATTGAAGCCCCCTTTACAAACAGCAGCACCACAGGCAATGCAATCAAGGTAATAACTGACAGCTGTTGCTCCATTGACTGAATACTTTGCAAACCATCTATTTTTCAAAAGGAATCTTCAGCCCCCTGTCTTCCTAAATTTCTCTAGCAATGTACTACTCACAGCATAGTGCCAGCCTAGAATTCTCTCTCCTTTGCTAATGTACAAAATTAAGATTAAAACATAACCAGCAATTCTCTCTAGGCTTGCATGCTGCAGCTATTCTGCCCACTCTCAACCTGCAGATATGGGGAGCTATTGTCCAGTAAAGACACTTTTAAAGAAGTGACTACAGCTTATTTCTCCCTATATTTGTACCATTCACTGAATTCCATCTAGCATGTATAAGAAATACCCAGCATATACCTCATTTTTGATCCCGTATGGACTTGCTCTGTGATTTCAGGATATATAAGTCCTAGTCCTGTTGAGCTAAAACATGTGGTTTGGACCTTCTGGAACGTGCTCGCTTCTGAAGAAAGGGTGTCTTTTGAGTCATGCTCTAGTTTGGGACTCAAGAAATTGGAGGTTAAATGTTTTTGCTGTGTTTCAAACAAGATGCATAACTTTGAGAAAATAGAGAAAACAATGTCGCTGTTCCTACAAGCATGTAATTTGTAAAATTGTGGGATAAAAGTATTTTCATAGCTGACAAAGCCATCAAATATACTGCTGACAGACACCACAGGAAAATGGATTTGTAACTCAGGAGTCCTGTACTGCAGAGCACTAAATAGTGTGCATAGTGGGACAAAATATTATAAAGACAACTGCTCAGTCTATGGAAACAGAAGAGTTAACTGTACCATTTCAGCCTGGACCCTGTGGATCCAACTGTCTATAACTCAATCTTCAGTTCCAGAAATGCTTGGAACTAAACCCCTGTGTACAAATGGGATTAAATAACCAACAAATATGTATACATTCCTTCCCCCTGCTCCCTTTTATCAATCCCCAGTGGTATTTTGGATGCTACAATGGATTCTTTATTAGTGCAAGATTCTATTGAGTTTTAATTGTTTAAAGCTGGGATGTTACAAAAGCTCCCTGTTGCTGTCAAGAAGGTTTTCTAGATGCCAAGTTGGGTATGGTCAGCCCTGATCTGAAATTACGGAATATTGGTTCCTGTAGCACTTTGGGAGGACAATCTAATCTTATTTTTCCAGAAATTCTAGACAGTGAAATTTTCAGATGCCTCTGAAAAATGGGACACAAACCAATACTAATTGTTCCTAGCAAAAGTTGTAGCTTCTAATTCGGATTCAACAATGCTTCTGCTTCATGTTGACTTTTATTAGATATTTTCTAAGCCTGAAAGCCTGGCTTTCTCTTCAAACCACTTGTCCTTTAAGGACATTTTAACATAGATACCTGGCATATTGCTATTATAGCAAGGTTCAGAAAAGGGGGTTTGGAGAGTCATCAGAAGAAAGGTGCATAGCAGCATCTGAAGCTATTTGAGTGTTGCAGCTAATACCATACCTACAAAAAGCATGCCCTGGCCAGCTGAGAGTGTAATAGTTTGGATTGCTAGAAACACCACGATCTGCGAGCAGAGTGTTCTGTCAGCAGAGCGGAGAAGGCACAGGTGACTCTCCTGTCAGCTGGGCTTGTACGTTACAGTACGATGTTGCTAAATGCAAGAGATGATGCTCAAAGCTGTTCTCAGAGGAAGAAGGAAGACCAGAATACAGCACAGGTGGGTGACCCCAGGGCCATTTAAGTTGGCTTTACTTGGCAATCTTAAAACATTTGAAGAAATTATGTGGCAGTTTCCACCACTAGTGGAGTATATTGCACTTAGTATTTTTCAAAGTTGTCCTGCTTTTGCAGAGAAAAAGAATTTATGCTAACAAATAACACTTGTCTGTCTTCACCACACCCCTCTCCCGCCCCCAGCTTCATCTTACTTGATTTCTTTTCAAACAAAGAGAAATCAAAGTTCACACAGCTGTTTTCTGACAAACATTGTGGAGAAAATGGGACAAAACAAAATGTTGTTTGTTTTGTTCCAAACAAACCACTTCAATGATCTCAGTAACACTAAAATATCAGAATAAAATGCAATGGAGGGCAAAGAAGCTTGAAAAAAATTTATTTAAGGCTATCATTTAATATCCTTAAAGCTTAGCCTTTTTATAACAAAGGTTTTAAGAGGGATATTCACTTCTCAGGCATTTGTAACTGCCAGCCCCTTACAAATTACACATATAATCCTTTGTGTGTAGAAGTCAACTTTTTAGAAAAATAATTTTATCATTAAATATAAATGGAGTTACTCCAGTCCTAATAAATGGAAAATACAAAGATGTGGAACTTTCATAGTCATAAAGCTTTTAAGATAACCATCCCTTAGACAATAGGTTTTCCATATATAAACCTTTGGCAACACTAAACTATAGTACAATTATTTCCTGGCATGCAAGGTGACATAGCTTTGTTACACCCAATGTAAATGACAGAATACAGATTTCAGAATCTCTTAAAAACTGGCAGTTGATGCAATGAAGATCTTCATCTATCCCATTTTTATTCTGTGCTTTTACTGGTATTCCTCCAAAAGGTCCCTGGAAAAAAAAAGCAGCAGAAATTAGGATGTATTATAAATCTCCCAAGATGTATGAAATATGTGTGGAACATATTTTTTCTGTTTAAGAGTTATCAGACCCCTCGATGCCTTTCTCTAATAACAAATTGGAAACAAGTATTCCTAAAGGAAAAGCTTTTGAATAGTTTCTAATAGATTCTTTTCCTCAATTGTTTGTTTCAATGCTGAACTACAAACAAACACAAAAATATTAAAATGTGAATATTTTAAATATAACTTGTAATTTTTTTGAGACAATATTGGTTGTTTCAGGTTTCCAAGATCAGTTATTTTGGGTGCTTCAGTAGTCAAGAGACTAAAAGTAATTAATTTTTACAGAGTGGATATCCAACATTTAAAAAATCTGTCCACTCATACATGTCTTGAGTTGGCAGTTTATTATTTTTGAAATCCTTTTTTAATGTTAACAAATAATTCTTCAATATTAACCTGCTTGCAGAGTTCAGATAGAAAATGTTGCTTTTCCAACAGCACTTGCCTATGTACAGGCAAACTAAAGCAACGTTCTTAGTTAGCTTTCAGGAAATCAGATTACAGTACCCTATTCCCTAATGACAAGCCGCAATTTAAGTCAGGGTTTTATATCATGGTCTTTAAAGAATAATCAATCAATATATACCAACAAATATTTCTGATTTAATAATGCCCATTTTTCAGTAATTCAATATGACCTCACTTCTGGTAACATTCAGTGGTGAAACTCCTGTCAAGTTAAAAAGGAAACTATTAAATAGGTTTATTGCACTGATATTGTGCTGATACAAAATACAATTATATTTGGAATGAGTTCTGTTTAATGTCTTAACCTTGTTCAGCACTGTCTGTAATAAAGTTTGCAATACAGTTACAGGTATGTCAATAGTTAAGAGAAAAATTGGCAGTATTTTCCCTATGTGTGACAAATACATTTAAACCCCCGGTATACTATGAATAAAACAATCAAAATTTAGGCACCTTTGGGTAACTTTGGTGTTAATCAGCCATTTTAGGAACTCTTTGGCAGCCATGTCATCGAGGACTTTGTTGATATCACTCGTGAAAGTGCCATCTGCATGTCTTCGGCCCATTTCTTCGGCCACAAGAGCTTTTTCTGGGAAACTTCAAAGGGAAGAAATTATCAAACAATTTGCAGATCAAAACAAACCATTTAAAGGGCCTCATTACAAGATTCTAATACACTTCATGTTTCCTGTGATTTTAAGGAGATAAGAATTGAGCCTGATGTTATGGCTCAGTACAGCATGATGTGTATCAGAACATCTTTTGAGGCATTATTTTAACAACAGAATAGAGCATGGAAGTCTCCCTTTGCCAGGTGAGGACTGTTCCTTCAGGTGAATCTACGTTCCTCTCTAGTGTTTTTTGAGAAAGCTGTACATGCAAAACCATATCTCAGTCTGCAGTGCCTATGCCAAGTAGACAAGGCATCAATAAAACATAGTAAATTTACTAAGAAACATTATTTAAGAAAGATCAGCACTAAAACATCATAGTCAAATTTTCATACATTTTTTTCTGTTTTAAATGGGCTTAAATCCTAGTTATATACTTACAATTATATTGCGTAAGTATTTAGATATTAAGAGCAGCAATGTTTTTTTGGGGGTAAAATAACTCAATTATAACACTGGAGTAAAATCTATGTGCTTGTTTGTTGTGCATTATATATTTGGAATCAGATTCTGATTCTTGCTCTGTTGTATTTTATCTGCTGGAAAACCATAATGCTAAGGGTCTGATTTAGAAAACTTTCCTTCCTTGTTTCACCTCATCAAATACAGCAGGATTTTAATGGGTTCCATTAAGGTGGGCTAATGCTGAAGTACACTCTGCTCTGGGACCAATGACTGGCAGACTGGTTCTTTTCATGCAATAATTTCAGGGAAGGCTATGTACAAGCTTAGCCACAAATAATAATATTGGGAAGTGGAAGAGTGGTCTACATTTAATTGTCCATCTA
Source organism: Nycticryphes semicollaris (assembly GCA_013400055.1). NCBI lineage: Eukaryota > Metazoa > Chordata > Aves > Charadriiformes > Rostratulidae > Nycticryphes > Nycticryphes semicollaris. The sequence continues at coordinate 899,451 of VXBJ01005165.1, forward strand.
GGTTTCTAATCCCAGTTCATCACAGCTAGGTTGTATTCCCTCTCTCTCACAAATACTGAAATACCCTACTTCTGCTCATGAAATTAAAAAAACATGACAGAAAAACAACTGCAAGTCTGAACATTGCTATGAAGTGGCACCAGCCTTTTCCTTCTTTATAGAGCTGACATCATTTATTTAACTCTGTTTTTTTCCGGAAATTGTAATTATTTACAAAATTTACTTTTACATCTTCTTTGACTACAACACACAATTGTGTCTTACATATTATATTTTATTGTTATTTATTAGTTTTATATAATGTGAGAGACTTACATAGTACTTTACAGGTGGTAGAATATATAATCAGAGGATGAACTGAAATCCCTGCCCCGAAGAGCTTACAGTCAAAAGGCACAAATAAATACAGAATGGTTAAAAGGAGTGGCATGTGTATATTGTATCTCCTAACCATGCAGAATTAGGAATATGATGAGACAAAAGGTGCCTGCAGGAGTTTGAAAGTAAGTCCATTTTAAGTGCAAGACTCATGAAAAAAAGATGTAAAGTCATGAGTGAGTAGATGACATGAATAGGCTTGAGAAATCTGCAATGAGTATGTGGAGAACAAGATAGTAATCAAATAAATCAGAGACATACATAGGTCAAAACTGAGGAGTGCTCCATCCAGCAAACTGTGAACCATTGCAAAAAAAGTAGAGGTGTCTTAAAAAAGAATCTAAGTCATAGTTGTAGTTATTTTGACAGCAGCAACTTAAGGAGACTTTGTGGAGCATAGGAAGAGGGACGGAAGTAAAAAAGTCATCAGTTAACTGCTGGGAATGTTCACTAGCACATGGAGTACAGCTGATGACATGGGTAAAAGCTTAATCTTGGAAAGATTGGAGAGGAGAAGATTGACTATGAAAGGAAAAAAAAGAGGAAGTAATTAAAGATGACACAGACTTGAATCATCTCAATGATAGTTAAAGAGACTGTAAGCAATGTTATGTGAAAGGGGAAAAGTGGTAGTTAGAAAAGGATCTGATTTAGTTTTAGATATATTGACCTTTACTATAACTTGACCTTTTAGAGTGTAACAGCATACTGAACAAGTTTGTTTTAATCTGTATTTTAATGTAATAAAGTGGTAATCTAACGCCCACAGAATAACTTCTATTACAAAAGAAAAATGTAAAGTACAGCAAGAATGATCAAAACCACATCAAGACATTTCATCAGACTTGATTTCTAACTCCAAAAGCAAGGCAAAATTTAATAATAGGAATGGATGGATTCTTACTCTCTTCTTCCTCGTCCATTCACTAACCAAGCAATGAATTCTTTGGCAGCTTGACCTTCCAAATAAGAGGTGATATCACTGGTGTAGGTGCCTTCAGCATGTCTCTCAAATTCAGCATGACGCTTGGAGATGGCATTGCTGAAAGAAGAGCAATACTTCTAGAAGCAGACTGCATAAGGACTTAATTTTTTTAACCTTTATTGATTTATATTTCCCAGCCACCAGCCTAGCATCTCTTTTTAGGGAGAGGTTTGTTTTTTCTTTTCACTTCTCAGATTACTCTTGATATTTTTTTTTCATGATATCTTTCAGTTCTGAAGGCATTGTCTGTACTAAGCAATACAGTTTTCTGCAGAGATGCCTGAACTAGTTCTGAGCAAATCAAGTCAGGTACTGAAAGCCAATATAGCTCCATTGGAGTGGCCTTCTGCTAGATGAATTAGATGTGATCAACAAACTGTATTGTAGTCTACAGACATACTTTTTGTAACATCTTGTGTTAACCTAAAATTTTCCATTTAGCCACTCCTTCTACCTTCATTTTCATTATTTCTTAGCCAAACTATTCAGACTTAATTCTTTTTGAATTTACATTTTGAATTGTTTTGTGAATCCCCTTTTAATCGTCATTCTGACCAATTGATAATCTTGGAACAATTTCAAGCCTCATCACCTCCCATTTAATCGAGAAAGACAATTGCCTTCTCCCTTTCTAAACTTCATTGTGCTTCTTTCTCTGATGTAGCACAAAATTATGTTACACTAGCCCTTAAGAAAGCAAGCTGCACTGAGAAGTAGGCATATTATGGAATATTTTCCATTAATAAGACCCCTAGCATTTCTATTTCAGAATTTTCTAATTTCTGCCCTATTTTTGTGGCCTCTAGCTCTTTCTATTATTTTTCCTCTTCTTTGGATTTCACCATTCCTCCTAATTTAGTACCATCTGCACTTTTCATCAGCGTGCTAACTGGAGTTGTTTGGTAGATTTTTAATGAAACATTAATTTTGTTGAGATATGCTGTTTCATTGAAGCTGAAACATTATTACAGATTTGTTACTGATATTTGTGTTTTGGATGGAAGGATCTTTGTGGTCTGGGCTATACTCTTTGGAATTTCTGATGAAAGAATGAATATAGGTATTTCAACCTGTTTTGCAATAACACTTACTGGGTTTTTATTTGTTTCAAATTTCCAATCCCCTCCAATATCCCCCCAAAACATTGTTAAGGAACAACATTCCAGCCTTCAGCAGGTCTTGTGTTCTCCTTTCCTATAATGAGTGGTTTATGTAACATGGGACTGATGGCTGAGCACTGTATCATGTTTTATCAGCTCTCTGCGAATCATTTCCTGGTGCTTCGTGATTTCCCTATCATTAGCACTCTTGCTGGTTTTATTTTCCTCAACTTAATGAGGTTTTTTTGCTTCAGCCTTTTGCTATACCAAGTCTTTTATTTTTGTCTTATTCTCTGCTCTCCTTTAATACTTGAAAAGTCCTTTCTGAAATCTATTCTCATGCTGTTACAGGTACAGGAGTAAATAACCAATGTTTCCTCTTTTGTTGTAAAAAGCAGGTGCAAGATAATTTCTTTTGCTAGGTATTTCTTGGATTACAGTAACATTGTAAAGAATACTAGTTGTTTTCTTTCCTGTTTAATAGAAAATGAGGTTGGGCTGCTTTTGAGTGCCAAGTTGAGGCAACTAGAATACCTTGAGAGCTGGTCCGGAAATTTGTCACTTTCTTTGTCCTCCTGTCCTTGTTGGCTGTAGTGAAATTCCACAATCATTAGATCATTATTACCAGTACATTGCAGAGCATGCATAAGCTGATAAGATTTTATTAGTTATTATTTGAATATTATGATAAACAACCATGACTGATAGATGGATATTATAAATAATTTCAGGCTTATGAATTTAAATTAATACAATATGTAGAAATTGTTATTTATACTTTATAGAGTTCCACAGGGATTTAAAAGCATTAATATAATAGATTTTTGGATTCTGTGGACAGGTCTTCTCTAGAACTCAGGGCGTAGACTTACACACTTTTACATTAGTTTTACTGTCAGCTTGGTAGCTGGTGTTTAATCAAAGTATGTTTTCAGAAAACATGCCAACTCATGCCTTGACAGTATACTTGTGATACTGGTAAAGTATCCAGTAGTGAAGAAAACTTAAACCTTAGCTCCCTTTTCACAAATGAAACATCAGGATTAGAGTATGCATAGATAGGAAAATTTTATTAAGGCCTGGTGGTCGAAACCTTTGAATTATAATTAGATATCTTATTCCTATTGAACTTAATTAATTCACTGAAACAATCTGTACCAACGGGACTGAGATAGTCTTTTTAGATGGCATATCAGGTAGTACACTCAACTACACTTGATTTATCCAAATCCAGTTGTCTGATTTTGCACTTATTCCTCATTGCTAATAACACATTAACATTGTATATAAATTTTCCTTAAGTACTTTACCTATTTGAGAATTATACATGGTCTGTGATGGGGAGCTGAAATCAAAAAACTGAATTTAGATAGATTTTTGGCTGTTTCTGTTTATAGAGATCTATAGCAACGTCAGCAAAAAGCTTACCCATTTCTTTTAGTGCTCATTAACCATTGCACAAAGTCCTGAGCTCGTCTAGTGTCCAAGTACTTGCTGTAATCACTGGTGAATGTGCCTTGTGAGTGGCGTTTAACTTCATTCAGCTGTCTAGATTCATCTAATGGTTCAGACTGGGAAGCTTTGAATGATCTGTGAAAAGTGTAGAACTTGTGAATTGGCAGTAGTTCAAGTACATTCTACAGGTGCATTGACTTTTCTTTTAAAAATACTATTTTTACTCCACAAAGTAAAAGCAAGTAGCGTATTGATCACTAGCTGGCTAGTAAAATGAATCAACATAACAGTTTGGATACGGCACAGTAACAAGGTTTTCTTGGATATCTAAGGCAGCTATTTGTAATTCCAAAAACTTTTGTAATGTACTTTGCAACATTAAAAACTTTTGCCAATTCCAATGGTAGATTAAGTAATGTGTAATAGAATATAAAAAAGCTCCTATCTTTAAGTCATAATACATTTTGCTTCAAACTGTAACAAAAAAAATTCAGGCCAAGTGTTCCTAGAAGTTTGATATGAAGAATTTACCTTGATTTCTCCTCTGTATCCTGAAGAGGATTTTGCCAGCTGCCTTGAACTGTCATTAAAAGGAGCCCAGCAACAAAATAAACACTTTTCATTTTCATTGCCTGTAAAAAACAGAAATAGGGCAACAGAGAAAAATGGAGCTATCTTTACTATGTCTGAATCAATTGCATTGAAAAGAGACATCCTTAAAGCTGATCTAAACTTCAAGATATTGAGACTCCGTGAGGATGAGGTCCATGTCCAGGAGATGGACATTGTAGTGCCTTGGATAGGCATTCAAAAGGCGCAATGTCCATTCTAGTCTTTGGGCTCTAGTCTCTCTATTCTAGAATGCACGGTGAGCTGAGAGCAACTGCATTCTCACATTCTTTTGTTATATGAGGATAAAAGTCTGTATCTCATTTGGTCTGTGTTCTGCTGATGGAAAGTATTAGATCTGTTTCTTTAATATTGTTTTATTGAAAAACTAGGGTATTGATGTGACTTTTT